>JABCMJ010033519.1:0-20018 GCA_014822125.1 Arbutus unedo | reverse complement strand
TCGGGACTCTCCCACATTTTCTCATAACTTACTTTCAAGCCGACTGCTACCTCGGTTATAAAATAAAAACTAGTAGCATCATATTTTCAGAAACTTTTTTTGCTGATATATGTTCCGGTTGCTTTAACCCTTTTACACTTGGACACTCTAAGCAAAAGAAAGGTATAATAAGCCCCAGAATAATAGGGGTACGGACCTTTTCTAATCATCCTTTTTTTCATTTAGCAATGATAGTGAGCTCTCACACACACTGCACACATACATTATGTGCGATTTAGCCAGAAGAATGTTAGTTCAGATTTTCCAGATACAGACCTGTACTTTCGGTGGACACAAACTGGACCAGATGGACTCGAGATTAGCATTTTTTAGGAAGGAGGCTCGTTCCCACTGGAGATAAGCAGAGCGGACAAAGAAGATGTTGGTTGAATCCCAGGCCCAAGCCAAGAAGTCATCTGTGCCTCTCTGTAATTGAAATTGATTTATTTGAGTAAGCAAGGCCATCAATTGTTCCTCCTCCTATACAAATAGTGGTCTTCTGAAAGCAAAGTTGGATGTCCCTGCCGTTGGAGAGGTACAAATTTCTTCCACCATTGCATTCTGCTGAAGAGACAATAAGTAGAGTCTAGGAAAGTTGGAGCTGATAGAACCCTGAGGTATCCATTTCTGTGTCCAGTACCATGTTGAATTATGAGAGCACACTTTCAATAGAAAACCCTGAGCTAGGATTTGTGCAAACACATTATTAACTTCCTTGATTGTGGAGATATGTTTCCATAGCACCGACATACTGGTATGCGATGGCTCGTCAGGTGTCTAGCTATAAGAAGAGTTGTAGTATTTGTATCTGTCATCTGATAATCCTATTCCACAGGGAGGATTTATTAGTTCCAAATCTCCAACACCATTTGGCTAGGAGAGCCAGATTCGTCATCTTCAGACTCTTAATTAACACCAACCCCTCCATACTCTATCCCTCTAGCTAAGGAATCCCATCTCATGAGGTGAAGTTTCCTCCTACCCACCTCAGACCCGCAAAAGAAATTTCTTTGACAAATCTCAATAGACTTAGCAACTCCATAAGGTATCAGGAAAATAGACATATGGTAGATTGGTAGGGCAGAAAGGTTAGATTTGATAAGGGTGATTCTTCCAGCAGATTATATAAGATCATTACTCTTCCAGGATGCTAGCCTCTTTTGAACTCTGGGTAGGATGGGACACCACGTGGAGGATTTCCTAGGATTGGCTCCTAGTGGGAGACCTAAGTATTGGATGGGCAGTTTCCCAGTCACACAACCCATGTTTTTGTTATGAGTCGTCCCACATAAAAAAACTGATTTACCAAAAAATTTAGAAACAATTCTGCTAACAAGTGGTTCTGGTTATTTATTTAAGAGAAATTAATAAAGTAATTTAAATTTAATGAACATTCAATCAACTCTATATATCATAATCAATAATCACCCAATTTCCAGTTAAAAAATATAGCTCATTTACTAAGCATAAAAAATTAACTTATTTATTAAATAACTTTTAACAATAAATACCATCATTTATTATCTCGGACACCATTTAGCATTTGTCATTAAATAAAAACTCCATTACCTCATTTCGGTCTTTTCATTTTGAACGCGTGTGTATGTGCATGGATATATAGAACTACTACAAATTGGCTAGGAGCAAGCCAATGTATCTAAAAAAATTTCAAACATCTAATAAGAGATTCAAACAGGTGTTAACATAGATAGAATACGTACGTGTTCAGCCATAATGATGCTCAAACTCGAAGTCTGAATAAACATGAAATCTTTACCATGATTAATAAAATTTCTTTGCCAAACAAAAAAAAAACCCAAAATATTACAAATAATAGGCAAACAAGTATACAACAAAATATTACAAATAATAGACAAACCACTACACACTTTACACCCAAAATATATCAAAGTCAATGGTACAAATGTTCAGCCAACTGTGGCCGTGCTCTTGCATGCAGTGGTTCAGTAAGAATAAGGTTTCCCGCTGACTCCTTCAGCTCAATCTTCAACGCGGCAACCCAGGAAAACCCTTGTAAGAGCCTAGCCATAAGCATGGTTGTCATTGTGGACCCCAAATTGACCCTAGTGCATCCACGCCTCCCGGTGCTAAATGACAACATTTTCAATTCTGGGTCAGTCAGCACCACATCCGAGCCGTCGTCCTTGAGGTGGCGCTCTGGTTTGAACCTAAGTGGTTCATCCCAAACCCTAGGGTTGCGCCCCAGCCCAGGGCGACTCAACAAGACATGGCTGCCTTTGGGGATGAAGTAGCCAGCGGCAGCGGCGTTGGCTGTGGAGACATGAGGGACATTGAATGGGGCAATGGGGTGGAGACGGAATGCTTCTCACACGCATGATTTAATGTAGTTGAGTTGTGAGAGATCAGATTCTTGGACGAGTCTTTGCTTTCCCACAACTCTGTCCAATTCCTCTATCGCTCTTAGTAGCTTTTTTGATTGATTTATGATCTCAACAAGTGCCCATTCCACTGCGTTCGATGGGTTGTCCACTGTTGCTAGCATCAACTCCTGTGTACATAAGACTCAATCATGTGTTAGAGAAAGTGGCCCCACATTAGGCGAGGTGTAGAAAATATTGAGACAGTCATACAGTGCTTGGATATAAAATAAAATAAAAAAGCATAAACATATATGGAGAGAGAGAGAGAGAGAGCTTACAACTATTTGGGCTTTGATCTCTTGTGGTGAGAGCAGTGGGCTACCATCATTCTCTTTTAGTCCAATGAGAACATCAAGCAAGTCCTCTTGCTTGTTTCTGGTACCTTCTGTCCATTTTCTGATCCTCTCATCAATATCTGGGTCTTGATATTTCGCGACTCTTGTACTGGCAATTCGAACTATCTTCTCATGACCGTCCAAATAATCTGAGCCACGCAAGAACGGAATGTAATCAGACACGCAAAATGAGTTGAGGTATTGAAGAATAGTGAATAGTGCACTCACGTGTTCTTCTTCCTCAATCCCTGGCGCTCCATTCACCCTTCCACTCCTGAAAAATCTTTTGCCGAAAATCATCTTCGTTATCACATTTCTGCAAAAGTCTTGGAAGCGACTCTCACGTTCACCACACCCCCAGTAGTTGAGTCTATGGACTGATTGTACACAAACCGAACAAGGTGATCAACTTCCTTGACTCTTTTTCCCTGGAGCCATCGATGCCTTAGTGCGGAGAGAACGTCGGAAGCAAGGACTTTCCTCATTTTCTTCCATTGTTCTCCCACCGGGGTTACGGCCGTTGATAGAAATCCTCTACTTGTAATATCTATAGACAAAACAACTGGTCTAGAGGAGAAAACAACATCCTGTTTTTTCAGGAACTTGAGAGCAATTTCAGGAGAGGTAACAGAGATGACGTGGACATTCCCTAGACGGATACACATGATTTCAGTGTACATTTCTTCCATCATTTTGTGTATCCACCGGAATGTGGGCTTGTTTTTTTAGAAGTTCTAGAAAGCTTCTGATGACAGGCCATGGTTTCGGGCCTGGCGGAAGCGAAAGGGGTGTAGCTCGTCTATTTTGAAGGATAACAGAAACAAAAGCAATGAGTAGAATTGAGCAAATGCTTAACAGTGACAGAGAAATGCCACTGTTTGGCATTTTGACATTAAAAGGAGAGTTAATGATGATACTGGTAGAGGCAATGATTGGGTTTGTTGTGTGTATAAGGATAAAGAAAGCCATTTCCATGTGAAGAAGAAGTGCGGAACAAGAGCTCAAGAATGTTTGTGGATTTTCGATATTTGCCATTTTGAGAACGTGAAGAGAGTGCAGATTACGAAGCGTGTGTGCAGATTTGAAGACTCTGAGTTGTTGTAGCACTAAATCTTTGATTGGTGGTGCCTTTATATTGAGTTTTTTCACATCCGAACCACAACCAAATCACGATGTGCTTGTGTTCACAAACAAATAACATCATCAATGCAGCAAACAAGACGAGTCAATTTGTTGAATACACTAAATGTTCATTTATTTTCCCAAATTTCACGTTTTGGACGTTTTGTTGAAGTAGTTCATACACTGAAAACAGAGCATGAGTTGATAACCACATATTATCTGTTGAAAATATGGTTTGGCATGGGAACCGACTTAAAGTGAGTCTCACACGTCGACTGGGACGGACCCCCTTCCATGTGTTCGACCATCTCTAATGCTGGGACTATTTGGTCGGTTAAACACATTATGCATCAAAGTTAATGTATAAGAAGTGAAAAGATGAGTTTGGAAGCATGTCTCACATGGGTTAGAAAGTGAGAACAAGTTGACCTTATGAGACTCAAATTTTTACAAGGACTTTGTTTGACCACACTTGCACGCAACACCCCTGCTGGCCGACTGGGCTGAAATCTTGCACTTGTTTGGACTTTATTTCATGGCCCACTTATTTTTTTGCCCAGAAATAGTGTTTGATTCACCAGTCTCAAATTATTTTTATTCGAACAGATGTAACCCAACATCTACATCCGTAAGAACAATTTTGACCGAACCACTTTGCTTCCGAAAAATAGATAAAGCAAGCAAGTGAACTTTCTGTTTCTAAACGGTCAAAAAGCCAATATTTTTAGGCAAGTGAACTGTGTTTGAGAGGATTTTTTGAGGTATTTTTAAATTATGAAATTTTAGATTTTAAAAAACTCATACTCAGAATTTGTGAAGTGTTTAGTCGAATTGTATAAAATAGATTATGAATCTATAAAATGTTTAGTAATATAATCAAATTATTAGATTGTAGGTGAGCAATTGACCATAATACACTTATATTGTTGCTCCTTATTTGTATATTTGACAATTTCCCTTATGTATTTTGAAATATAGTTAAATAATATTTATATTTGCAAATTGAATTAATTTAAAATACAATAATCATAAAAGTGTGTAAAATATAATTTCCATCTTCTAATGGTAGAATATATTTGTAAATTATAAAAAAGTTTAAGGGCAGAGTAGTAACAAAATTTCAGAATCTAAAATCAAAACTCTACTACAAACAGAGCAAAAGATCACGGTGAAAAACCACTCTCGAATACACACTAAGCCTACAATAACTTCTTAATATTGTAAAAGACCACAATTAATGCATGGTTAGCATTTTTGATTGTATCACTTGATGAGGAGCAAATCACGAACCTGATCATGATGATAAGGATTGACACAAGGATGAAATCGAAGTTCAAAATCAGAGGAATGGACGTCAAAGACTTTAGATGAAATCTTCAAGGGGTGAGAACTCTACGGCTATGATTTCAGCATTATCAGGTGAATTAGGACTTCATCTACGAAGGAGTCGTTATTAATTATTTAATGTAGATTTTAGTAGCCATTATTAATTAGTTAATGTAGTTAAATGTGCTATCAAGTGAGAGATATTAATCCAAAATAAATGCATGTTTACAATCTTCTGTAACTAATATTTTTGATTTCGTTCGAGCCAAATGCAAACAAGTGACATCGAGGGCACTTGGTAAGATGTAATTAAGTGAGAGGTAATGTAGATAAATGTGTCATTAAGTGAGAAGTTTATCTCATTAATTCACAGCTCACGTGTTATGAGAGTATAATAGAGCCTGACAGTTTTATTAAAATAATTCACTCGTTAGGATGTCGAGTAATTAGTGATTCATGCAAATAAAAAATTTAACTTAGTAGATAGGACAATGGTAGACACACAATCAAGACGCATTTTTTTTAACATATATATCAAACTCATGCTACATTTTTTATAGGATAAATGTTCTTTGATTTGTGGCTACCGAAATTTAATCTATCAAAATTTAACATGGTCAGTCAACTTCAGAAGTTCGATGAAATAAATTTTTTTAATGAAATCATGACACCGGAGGTATGACCCATTTTACATTCCAAAATCTTTCTCTTTCCGTAAGATTCGTGTTTCTTTTTTTTCCCCTCTTGCAATCGGTGTTATGCATTTTTGTAGGTTTCTAAATGGGAAATGCTAAATTAAATGTTTTTTTGGTTAAGTACTACAACAGTTTTTTGTCTACGTATTGATTAGACACAGATTTAGGTTTTATTTCCCATTTATTTAGAAGGCTTCAGCTTACACCGAGTAGTCTTTAAATAAGATTTATCCTTATATATATCACTTGTTTTGATACATTTGTCATGATTTCATGAAAATAATAAGGCCACCTGATCAATCTCTAATGACACAAAATGACTGGTTGTCGAACACTGAAGACATGCAATGAAGGGGGAAATGGTAATTTTATTGTCATAGAACAACAAAAATAGTTTGACAACTCATAAGACTGGTTTTTTTAATATCAATAATAAATTATAAGAATTTTATGGACACACATTATAACTTCAATAATAATCTTTATCATACAGCTTTCCACATGTTAGTAAAGGGTGAAATTGATCCTATATGAATTTATTGAGATGTGCTAAAACCGTCAATCATACTTTTTGCAACTATTTGCTTTGGGTGTAAAAAGTCAATTTTTTCTTTTGGGATAGAATATTTAAAGCATTTTTGAGGTGGATTTTGCTATGTTATTTTCGGTATCCTAGGTAGGTTTTTTTTTTGTTCGACAAGCCAAACAAAGCCTAGTTACTTCTTAGTACTTTAAGGTCTCATTTAATTCGCAGATTAAAATTGACAAAATTAATAGTGTTGAAATTACTTTTTCTAATACTGTTTTAATACCATTTAAACATAATCCTATATTTGATTTGGACTACATTATTTTAAGGATATCCCAATCGAATATCTAGACTTTTGAATAGAGATGTTTTGCTGAAATTATGTAGATATACGTATGTAGCGGTTGTGTAGTGGGTGGCGGTGGCATTGTGGTTAGAGGCGATAAAGTAATGGTTAATACAGACACGATGAGTCTAACTCCTCCTGAATAAAATAGTACTCCACATATAGGTATTATAATAGTCATAGGATTATTTTTCGTGGTTCAATTTTTGGGAGCCAAATATGAGATTGCGCAGTATTAGACAAGAATAATTTAATCACACGTACCTAATTCATAAATCAAACAACGCCTAAAGTCCTCAATAAATGTATTAATATTATCCTTTAATTGTGACTAATGCAGCTGAGTGATTCCCTTCCATTATAACATATCAAGTTGTATATCAAAGTATACATCATGTCTACATGACATATAATTATAAGACAAAATATAAAAGCAGGTCATATAAATTTTAATGTGTGTTCAAATTAATGGATGTCACATAAGCATGATGTGTAACTTAATGTACAATACGATGTGTTAGTAGCACTACTCATAATTTAAATGTGCAATCAAGTGAGAGATTAATCTAAGGGTAAATTACTCTACTGGTCCCTGAAGTTTGGACAAAGTTTTATTTTGGTCCCTACCATTCAAAATGGCTCGATTTTAACCTTCGATTTTATTTTTTGCTCTAATTAGGTCCAATTATTAATGGACGTTTGGTTTTGAAATGGGAAAGTCAAATGTTGACTTATTTTAAGGGTATTTTGGTAAGTTAATTTTTTTTTTTTGCACCCCTCTCTTTCTCTCCTCTCTCTCTCTCTCTCTCTCTCTTCACTACCAAATGGCTCAAAACCCTAAACTAATCGTAGCATTGGAGGAGGCAGCAGCATCAGTGGATCATCTGACAATGGTGGTGGGCAAGCAACAACTATGTTCTCAGGGGTGATGATACGCTCCTCCCTAACATCGGTGTTGAGGTTTCGAATCTTTCTGGAAGTGGTGGCAGCCCTTTTGCACCAGCTAGCCCTCGAGTTCCCAAGCATTTCTCTTGATTCAATGTCTAAGGAATAAACATGCAGCCCTCCATACCTCTCTCTCTCTCTCTCACAGAGAGAGAACTCACGCACAAAATTCACATTTTCCTTCTTGCTTGTGGTTTGATTCGATGAATTTTTCTAAAAAATAGATCCCTCTGTTTTCTTGTTTTTTTTTTTTTTTTTTATGGATAACAGAGTCTTTTGCCTTAAAAAAATTCCCCATAGTCATTTGGACCCACGGAAAAGGTAATGGTTTCAGGCTCTTCATTGAATCCCCTGAAATCTTCGGTAGAGAAGCTAGATATGAATTGATGCTTGCTTGTGTTTTGATCGAGGAAATTTCGACCAAAAACAAAGCGTCGAGGCCGGTGAGAATGAGGGATTTTTGAGGGAGTGGAGGTGGTGGAGGGTGAGAGATAAGAGGGTTGGGGAGGAGAGGAGGGTGGAGAAGCGGCGACGGTGGTGGAGGAAGAGGGTGAAAATGGAATTAGTGAGGTGTGAGAGTTAAGGAGGGGATAGAGTGGGGAGAGAGAGAAGAGGGGTGGAAAAGGGTCGAAGGACAAACAATAGGGACCAAAATGAGAGAAAGAGAGAGGAAGAGAGAGTGTGCAAAATATATTAAAAAATATTAAGTTACGAATATACACTTTAAATAAGTCAACATTTGACTTTTCCATTTAAAAATCAAACGTCCGTTAACGATTGGACTTAATTGGAGCAAAAAATAAAATTAAAGGTCAAAATCGAGCCATTTTAAATGGTAGGGACCAAAGTGAAACTTTGTCTAAACTTCAAGGACCATTAGAGTAATTTATTCTTAATCTAAATTAATGAATGTGTTGTGAGTGTAAAATAGAGTCCACACTGGACTGACAGTTTTATTAAGTAAGAGGTTTATCTCATGAATTCACAGCTCACGTGTTATGACACAACATTGTAGTTGAGAAGAACGAAATATCGTTCTAGTAGTCGAATGAGTTAGATACCGTTCTAATAGACATGATTAATTTATTAGATCTCATCCTAATTTACAGGCTCTTAAATTTACAAAAAAAAAAAAAACACATTGCACTTGCAAGAAATATAAAGAAAACTTTGATTTTGGATCGTCATGTAAGTAATTCTTGAAAAAATAAATAAAAATCAAGTGGATAGGACGATAGTAAACACACAATCAAGATGCATTTGTTTTTTGCTAGGCCAATGATCAAGATGCATTTTGATTTTAATTTATTAAAAAAATCATGCTAAATCTTCTATTTTTAGGATATATGTGCTTTCATTTGTGGCTACCAAAGTTCAATCTACCAAATTCTACATAAAAATTTGTAGACGTGAGGTATACTTTTCCAGGCACCATAAGTCAATTGTTTTAGTATATACATATACATACATACATGTATATATATATCACACAAAATTTTAAGATTTTCATGTAAACCTTAAAAATTAGGAAGATAACTAAAACAAATAATCATTGCTAGATGTCAATAGCTATAATTGTAAGTAAAGAATATTTGTTGGAAAATAAAAATGACCAAATTCCAAAATATATCAAAATTTAACAAACCACGAATCAGGAATCACAAATCACACATGAATATGCTAGTTGTGGAGAGAGAATTATTAGTTTTTTGGGAATAAAGGACGGGATACAAAGACCTCGTAGATGGAGAAATATACTTGGATTCAGAATCATTGATAGATCTTCAAAACTTAAACATTCTCAGCCTCAAGTAGGGGTGAGTCCTGTGGCCTTGCTGTATGTTCATGCAGTGTGGCTAGCTTGTATGCGCCTATATGATCGAATGCTTTACTGGAATGAAACTTTGACAATATTATTGGTCTTTTATAAGCTAGACGGAGCAAACCTTCTTCCGGAAGATGTTCGATTGCGTTAAGTTAAAGAGTCGACGCTTGCCACTGCTTTTATATTGATGACGTTATGTTTATTCTGTTACTTACACATACGAAACTTGCTTATTTTATTTTGAAGTTCGGAAGTTCGACTCATGCGTCCTATTATTTCCCTTAATTAGGATGATGTTAGTATCATCTATGTGGAAAGATCTTTCCTAGGAGGTTTTATGTTTGTCCTGACTAATGTATATGCTCCTAATGAAGTGCCTAATAAAGGATTCCTCTGGAATATCAATGTCTTCATTGGGAATTTGGAACTAATTATTAATCTCCCTATTTGGAAGGAAATCCACATGGTCAAGTCCACCAGCATCAAAATTGTGAGTGGTTGACTGAAAATAATTGAATATCATGTTTTGCCTATGTAATGAATTTAATAACTAATAAATTTATGTAAAAATGTGATTAATTGAATAGAGAAATTTTCAAAAAAAAGGAAAGTACAAAAAAATATTTCAAATTAATGCGAACAAGTATTGAAATTATAGATCTATAGACATGTAAAAAATATCAAAGTCATGGGGAAATAAGACTACTGAGAATGTTTTACCCTTAAAGTCATGAAGCAACTCAGTTTACCCAAGTATGGTAAGTCAATTTTAGTCTTAGGAGCAATACATTTTTGCAAGTGATTTTATTCTTCAGAGCAAGTCAGTTTACTCTTTGGAACAAGTTAGTTTAGTTATATGGAGCAAGTGATCATTTTGGTCTTGGGATTAAGTCCATTTAGCTTATAGCATTTTAGTAATGATAACAAATTTAAGCCTTGTGATAAGTCTTTTAACCCATTAGGAGCGAGCCATATTATCCATGAGAGCAACACAATTTTTTTTTGACAAACAACTTATTCAAGTTTTGGGAGCAAGTATGTTTGCTCTTGGAGCAAGTCAAGTTGCCCATTGAGACTAACATGCTTCAGCCCCTGTAGCGAGTCCATATACCCACAAGGAGCAAATCACTTAATCATTGAGAGTAAGTCCTTTTTAGCCTAGGGAGCAAGTCCGTTTATCCTTCAGAGCAAGTTTGTTAACTCATTAAGAACAAGTCATTTTACCCATGAGAGCAACTCATTTAAGGTTTGAGAGTAAATTTGTTTGCTATAGAAACAAGTCAATTTACTTATGTGGAGCAACTCGCTTAAGTTATAGGAGTGAGTCACGTAATCATTAGGAGCAAGTATTTTAACTCTAGGGTGCAACTGCTTTAAACCTTGGAAAGAAAGTCTATTTATACTTGGGAGTAAATGAGTTTAGCCTAGGGTCAAATTTGTCATTTAAAAAATATAATCCATGACTGTAAACATAAATTCCTATTTATGGATATTTCAATTTTTGTTTCCATTGAATTAAAAAACTTTCTTGTTCTTTTTCATGTTTTTCAAATTTTCTCATTGTTGTACAAAATTAATAAATTTAAAATGAATATATGGATTTTCATGTAGAATGTTATGAATTTAAGGTGGCACAAGAAAGACATTCTTTACGCAACTAAGTAAGAGCATTTTTCTTGCAAGAAATTTCTCGTCATAAAAAAGACAATAAACTTGTGTAACGAATATAATTCATACATTGTCACACCATAGAAGAAAAATCAATTCTTCTGAGCACATACCAAACAGCAAAAGGATTTTCATTACTTAAAAGACCCAAAGCACTAGGAAACCAAACAAGCTGTAGCATATGGAAACTACATAAAAATTAACAGGCACAAGCTTCAGCATTTGAAGTCCTCCCAATTGTAGTTAACAGGCACAAGCTTCAAAGCCACCTTCTTCCATACCTTCATCCCATCAGGCAGTTTCCAATCAAAACAATAGAGCAAATTAGCAACAGTAAACTCCACCGAAGTGGTAGCCATATTCATGCCCGGACACATCCTTCCGCCCCGACCCGAATGGAAGGTACTCAAAATTCTTCCCTTTGTCGTCAATGGCACTGCCCTCAAACCTCTCTGCGTAACATTCCTCAGGGTTTTCCCAGATTTTAGGGTCTCTCCCAATGGCCCATGCATTTACTAGGACCCTTGTTTTGGGGAAAATATCAAAGTCCCCCAATTTTGCAATGCCTAATAGTTTCGTGGGGTATTAAAAGGGCGGCAGGAGGGTGGAGCCTGAGAGTTTCCTTGACTACCAGTTTCAGGTATTTGAGCTTGTCTAACTCGGATTCGTCCACCTTTGGTTTTCTTCCGATGCAGTTTCGGATTTCGGCTTGGACCTTTTCATGCATCTTGGGTTATTGGCAAGCTCGGCCATTGCCCTTATCATACTAACAGAACTTGTGTCCACTGCACCCAGAAATATGTCCTGAAATGGGGAAATACAGCTTTTGATCATAAGCTTTGTGATTTAAGCTTTAATTTTCCCTTATGGTGCAAATTTTTTTTCAATATTTATGTAACCTACTTACCAAAATGATTCACAACTAACACTAACTAGTTTTGTAGCTAATCAAAATAATTTAGAATTCCGGTGCATTCTGTACGCATATTTGTAACTGATGAAAATAACATGTAACAAATACATAACACATTATTCTGATGAAAATAACATGTAACAAATACATAACACATTATTCAAAAATTAGGTAACGAATCAAAATAAAAAAAATCTACAAACACTTGAACTCTAAAATTCGTAACTATCCATAAATTTCATGTCTAACTCTGCAGTGGAGGATTACGTGGACTGCGGTCTCCGGCTTGACCTCGCACAGGGGGCAGGCCATTGCTACTGGGTCAAGCGGATCAAGGATGCCCCTGACTCCCAGAAGCGATTTAGTCGGAAGAATGTTAGTTCCCATTTTCCAGATGCAGACCTGTACTTTAGGTGGACACAAGCTGGACCAGATGGACTCGAGATTAGCACTTTTTAGGAAGGAGGCTCGTTCCCACTGGAGATAAGCAGAGCGGACAGAGAAGATGTTGGTTGAATCCCAGGTCCAAGCCAAGAAGTCATCTGTGCCTCTCTGCAATTGAAATTGATTTATTTGAGTAAGCAAGGCCATCAATTGTTCCTCCTCCTATACAAATAGTGGTCTTCTGAAAGCAAAGTTGGATGTCCCTGTCGTTGGAGAGGTACAAATTTCTTCCACCATTGCATTCTGCTGAAGACACAATAAGTAGAGCCTAGGAAAGTTGGAGCTGATAGAACCCTGAGGTAGCCATTTCTGTGTCCAGTACCTTGTCGAATTACCAGAGCACACCTTCAATAGAAAACCCTGAGCTAGGATTTGTGCAAACACATTATTAACTTCCTTGATTGTGGAGATATGTTTCCATAGCACCGACATACTGGTATGCGATGGTTCGTCAGGTGTCTAGCTATAAGAAGAGTTGTAGTATTTGGATCTGATAATCCTATTCCATGGGGAGGATTTATTATTTCCAAATCTCCATAACCATTTGGCTAGGAGAGCCAGATTCATCATCTTCAGACTCTTAACACAAAGCCCTCCATACTCTATCCCTCTAGCTAAGGAATCCCACCTCATAAGGTGAAGTTTCCTCTTACCCACCTCAGACCCGCAAAAGAAATTTCTTTGACAAATCTCAATAGCTAGACCTAGCAACTCCAGAAGGTATCAGGAAAATAGACATATAGTAGATTGGTAGGGCTGAAAGGGTAGCTTTGATAAGGGTGATTCTTCCAGCAGATGATAATAGATCATTACTCTTCCAGGATGCTAGCCTCTTTTGAACTCTGGATAGATTGGGAGACCAGGTGGAGGATTTCATAGGATTGGCTCCATGTATTGGGTGGGCAGTTTCCCAGTCACACAACCCATGTTTTTGTTTTGAATCATCCTACATAAAAAAACTAATTTACCAAAAAATTTAAAAACAATTCTGCTAACAAGTGGTTCTGGTTATTTATTTAAGAGAAATTAATAAAGTAATTTAAATTTAATGAACATTCAATCAACTCTATATATCATAATCAATAATCACCCAATTTCCAGTTAAAAAATATAACTCATTTACTAAGCATAAAAATTTAACTTATTGATTAAATAACTTTTAACAATAAATACCATCATTTATTACCTCGGACACCGTTTAGCGTTTGTCATTAAATAAAAACTCCATTATCTCATTTCGCTCTTTTCATTTTGAACGCTTGTGTATGTGCATGGATATATAGAACTACTACAAATTGGCTATTCGAGGCCGGAATATTGGCAAGGAGCAAGCAAATGCATCTAATAAAGTTTTTTAGTGCACTAAAACTAGTGCATCTAAAAAATTTCAAACACCTAATAAGAGATTCAAACAAGTGTTAACATCGATATATAGAATACGTACGTGTTCAGCCGTAATGATGCTCAAACTCGAAGTCTAAATAAATATGAAATCTTCACCATGATTAATAAAATTTCTTTGCCAAACAAAATATTACAAATAATAGGCAAACAACCATACAACAAAATATTACAATTATAGGCAAACAACTACACACTTTACACCCAGAAAATATCAAAGTCAATGGTACAAATGTTCAGCCAACCGTGGTCGTGCTTTTGCATGCAGTGGTTCAGCAAGAAGAAGGTGTCTCGCTGATTCCTTCAGCTCAATCTTCGATGCGGCAACCCAGGAAAACCCTTGTAAGAGCCTAGCCATAAGCATGGTTGTCATTGTGGACCCCAGATTGACCCCAACGCATCCACGCCTCCCGGTGCTAAATGACAACATTTTCAATTCTGGGTCAGTCAGCACCACATCTGAGTTGTCGTCCTTGAGGTGACGCTCTGGTTTGAACCTAAGTGGTTCATCCCAAACCCTAGGGTTGCGCCCCAGCCCAGGGCGACTCAACAAAACATGGCTGCCTTTGGGGATGAAGTAGCCAGCAACGGTGGCGTCGGCGGTGGAGACGTGAGGGACATTGAATGGGGCAATGGGGTGGAGACGGAATGCTTCTCTCACGCATGATTTAACGTAGTTGAGTTGTGAGAGATCGGATTCTTGGACGAGTCTTTGCTTTCCCACAACTCTGTCCAATTCCTCTGTTGCTTTTAGCAGCGTTGTTGGTTGATTTATCATCTCAGCAAGTGCCCATTCCACTGCGTTCGATGGGTTGTCCACTGTTGCTATCATCAACTCCTGTGTACGTAAGACTCGGTCATGTGTTAGAGAATGTGGCCCCACATTAAGAGAGGTGTAGAAAATATTGAGATAGTCATACAGTGCTTGGATGTAAAATAAAAAAAAAAGCATAAACATATATGGAGAGAGAGAGGGGGAGGGAGGGAGGGAGAGAGAGAGAGAGAGAAAGAGGAAACTTACAACTATTTGGGCTTTGATCTCTTGTGGTGAGAGCAGTCGGCTACCATCATTCTCTTTTAGTCCAATGAGAACATCAAGCAAGTCCTCTTGCTTGTTTCTGGTACCCTCTGTCCACTTTTTGATCCTCTCGTCAATCTCCGGGTCTTGATATTTCGCAACTCTTGTACTGGCAATTCGAACGATCTTCTCATGACCGTCCAAATCAACTCGGCCACGCAAGAACGGAATGTAATCAGACACGCAAAATGAGTAGAGGTATTGAAGAATAGTGAATAGTGCACTCATGTGTTCTTCTTCCTCATTCCCTGGCCCTCCATTCGCCCTTCCATTCCCGAAAAATCTTTTGCCGAAAATCATCTTCCTTATCACATTTCCGCAGAAGTGTTGGGCAACGACTCTCACGTTCACCACACCCCCAGTAGTCGAGTCTGTGGACTGATTGTACACAAACCGAACAAGGTGATCTGCTTCCTCGACTCTTTTTCCCTGGAGCCATCGATGCCTTGGTGCTGAGAGAACATCGGAAGCGAGGACTTTCCTCATTTTCTTCCATTGTTCTCCCACCGGGGTTATGGCCGTTGATAGAAATCCTCTACTTGTAATATCTGCAGACAAAACAACTGGTCTGGAGGAGAAAACAACATCCTGTTTTTTTAGGAACTCAAGAGCAATTTCAGGAGAGGTGACAAAGATGACGTGGACTTTCCCTAGACGGATGCACATGATTTCAGTGTTCATTTCTTCCATCATTTTGTGTATCCACTGGTATGTGGGCTTGTTTTTTAGAAGTTCTGGAAGGCTTCCGATGACAGGCCATGGTTTTGGGCCTGGCGGAAGTGAAAGGGGTGTAGCTCGTCTATTCTGAAGGATGACAAAAACAAAAGTAGTGAGTAGGAGAATTGAGCAAATGTTTAATAGAGACAGAGAAATGCCACTGTTTGGCATTTTGACATTAAAAGCAGAGTTAATCATGATACTGGTAGAGGCAATGACTGGGTTTGCTGTGTGTGTAAGGATAAAGAAAGCCATTGCCATGTGAAGAAGAAGTGCAGAAGAAGAGCTCAAGAATGTTTGTAGATTTTTGATATTTGCCATTTTGAGAACGTGAAGAGAGTGCAAATTACGAAGAGTGTGTGTAGATTATGAAGACTCTGAGTTGTTGTAGTACTAAATCTTTGATTGGTGATGCCTTTATATAGAGTTTTTCACATCCAGACCACACCCAAATCATGATGTGCTTGCCTTTACAAACAAATAACATCATCAATTCAGCAAACAAGACAAGACAAGTCAATTTGTTGAATACACTAAATGTGTTCATTTATTTTCCCAGATTTCACGTTTTGAATGTTTTGTTGAAACATTCCATACACTGAAAATAGTGCATGAGTTGATAACCACATATTATCTGTTGGAAATATAGTTTGGCATGGGAACCGACTTAAAGTGAATCTGACACGTCTACTGGGACGGACCCCCTTGCATGTGTTCGACCATCTCTAATGCTAGGACTGTTTGGGCGGTGAAACACATTATGCATCAAAGTTAACGTATCAGAAGTGAAAAGATGAGTTTGGAAGCATGTCTCACATGGGTTAGAAAGTGAGAACAAGCATGTCCCACATGTTAACGTATAAGAAGTGAAAACGTCTCTCTCTCCACCACCACCGATCCTGCCTTCCTTTCACTGAAAACCCAGCAATTTCAATACTAACCGTTGCTACTCCGTCCATGGCTAGTCGAAACCCTACAAATCAACCCGACCCTTTTGGATACATTAGTAATGATGGTCCATGTTTTTTTCTAAACCAAAAAGTTGAAGACACAAAAAGTTGAAGGTGAATCAATTCTCCAATATTCCTCTTCTTCTTCTTTTTATTTCGTGGGGGTGGATGGGGTTTAGATGGCCAACGGTTCGACTCCACATTTGGCCTGACTTGCTTAAAAATAAACAAGTTTTATCTCTATTCTATTTTTTTTGTATTTGTTATTTTGGCCTTATTTTTTTGTGAATTATTGGTCCGTCTCGATGAGACGAATCCAAAAAGTACAAGATTATGTCCAAAAGTTAAAAAAAAAGTCACTAAAGACGACGAATAAATACAAAAAAATCGTGATTTTAAATTATTTTTGTCTTTTCTGATTTTTTTTAAATTTGGTCAATTATTAATAAATTTCTTGAAATCTCTAGTCGAGAAGAACTAATAATCCACAAAAAGTTGATGAAAGACAAAAAATTACAAAAATATTTCACATAGGGACGAAACAATAATTAAATAATCAAGTCAGACCAAACCCAACCACGGAGAGGGGATGAATAGTGGGAACCGATGGATTTTAATGAAAAAGTAAATTTCTAGTAAATGATTAGAAAAAAAGAATAATATAAAGTCCATTGGTAAAATACAAAATTATTGTTAGAGTAATGAATAGAAAGAAAATGGTAAGGGTTGGTCTGGTGGTCAAGAATTGAGACTTAGATGTATATATGCTTTTTCATAGGTCTCATGTTAGAAACTTCTTAGTTGTTATTAACAGGATAACAGTTTTGGCTTTAAAGAAGCCCCTGCAAGTGGACGGTGTAATTAGTCCCCTGAAAACTAATCGACATTAAATTGGAGACAATTTTAAAGTTAGCCGAATACCTTGGTTATAAAAAAAATAAAATAAAAAGAAGACTAGCTAAACAAAGAAATACTGAAAGTTCACCGGTTAGTTTAACTAACTATTGTTACACTCGGAACACTCTAAGCAAAAAGAGAGGCGTTGGAATCAGGATAGATTGCGAACTCGACGTTTTATTATGAAAATCATTGTATTTATTATGAAAAAGGTGAGCATAATTTTTTAAACTACAGAGAAAGTCATTGTATTTATTATGAAAATCAAGGGATGCAAGTGAAATTTTCTCATCGGTCAAATAGAAATTCTGGTGGATGGAGTTTTGCTGCTCGCTGATGGACTTGTGATAGCATCGTTCCGATCCGAACCGCTACTTCATTTTTTTCTTTTTTGTAATTTTTTATTTTGCTTTTTGAATTATTTTGCGTCTGTTTTTGAAAACTCAAAAAAATTCAAGAAAGAAAAAAATAATCTAAAAACGTATCCATTTTGAATTATTTTCGTCTTTGGTCAATTTTTTTAACTTTTAAACATAAATTTTTAATTTTTAAATTTATTTCATTAAGACGAACTAATAATCTATATAAATTAAACACAAAATTCAAAAATACAACAAAAAAATTAAATAAATATTATAAGATTTTTATACGGTGAGAAAAGAAAATTAATGTGTGAAGTATTTTAGGAGATAAAAGACTTTTTTTTAAGAATTTTTTCCTTTTCATAGACATTAGGGAGGGTATTTTTGAAATTCTAAATTAAAATCTGTTAGAATTTAACAGAAGTTTACTTGAAGGGGGAAACGGTCTAATATTTTATAAGGTAGGGGAGGTCTTTGCATTTTGAAAAATCAGAGGTGTGGTTTTCTTTATTTGTCAGAAACCTCAGGGGAGGTTAGTGCAATTTTACCTAAGGAGTTTTATTTGCGCAAAAAACTAGGTTAATAGGACGTTTATAACCTCAAGATCTCAGGAGATTTCTCTCCTACTTCATTACTTAAATCATACTGACAGTCCATTTTAAAAATCATGTGTTGTCTGTTCATATGAATGCGAATATCCGGATACTAATTTCCAATCAACTTGATTTCTTGTATCAATAAATGGCTTAGCAAACTTTAGTAAATGAAGAGTTCAAATCGAACTCATGGTATCTCAAAGGACTCTATCTAATCACACTATAACCAGTAGTGCGTTAGGTGCACTACAAGAGTCCCTTGTCCATGGACCTCCAATTCTCAATCCGTAATGATCTATCCTTTACACAATTTCACTTTGTTTCTCTTTGAAAAAACGAAGATGCTTAGGTATTTTTTTTTTTGAAAGGCGAAGAAAGATTGTATTGATACAAAAGAAAGAGGAGCACATCACAAGATACCAGAAAAAGTGCCACAAGACATTGGTTGTAGAGAGCTCAACCAAAAGGCACAAACTGCAGGAAGGTAGGCCAGAAAAAATATGCACTGGCCACCACACTACCCCACCAACTAAAGGTCCAAAAAATAAAAGAAAGAAAACACAGTAACATAGACAACAGTAGCCAAACAAAGGCCTACTGAAAACTATCTACCAAGCTCAGTCCTTGAAAATCACAGTCCTTAGAATACCTTTGGAGTTATACATGAAGTCATTGATGGTGAAAGAGCAATGGGGAAGGCATTGCGTTACCCAAACAGCCACTCTAAGTTTGATTTTTTCCAAAAGAACCTCCCAGCCCACAATTTTACCACTAAAGAAAAGGTCATTTCTTGCCTTCTACATATACCAAAGAACGAAATTTGGACAAGCAAACTGTAAGTACCCGCCCTATTTTAATGTTTAAAAAAATATTTTACGGTACATAAAATAGGTATCAATACGGGTTGGACAAGATGAATGATGATTTGGATGAGTTTTGATAAAGAGGGGAAGTGTAAATAAATAAATAAATAAATAAAATTTTGGTCAGTGGGTTGGTGTGACTGGTCGCGCTGACGGGTGCCTTTTTCCTTAACTAGTCACGCGCGTGTAAGTTTTTTTCAATTTTTGGTCAGTAGCACCCCATTGACTGGTCACGGCCCCTTACGTACCTTTTTCCGTGGCTGGTCACGCGGGTGGACGCATAGACTTAAAAGTGACGAACCAAAAATTTTTGTACACAACCCCTACATCCCAAATCAGATTTTTCTTCCCTTCTCTCTCTAGAAAACCCCTATTTCACATGTTTCCACCCCAAAATACTTGATCAAACCCCATTATCCCTCAAATTCCTCCAAGGATCTTTCATTTTCCCTTTGATTTCAAGCTTTTAGAGGTGAGTTTTGCTTAGAGAGGACTTGGTTGATCATCCCTCCACCGTTAAAGCTAGGGGGCTTGGATTTTCTTCTTGAGGTAGGAATTTTCTTGC
>JABCMJ010033518.1:0-13186 GCA_014822125.1 Arbutus unedo | reverse complement strand
CGAGAAAATTTAACAACGTTCAACGTTAAACCAAGTTAGGGTCTCATATTGCCAAACTAAAATTGGCGGATTTTACATTCTGCATATCCATTGGCAAGGCCCGTAACTAACACATGCTCAGGGCAATAAATAGAAGACGGGGGCCATCATAAAAACAACTTTCAGAGGCAATTTCTAGACCGTCTAAATATACAAAAAAAGAGAGGTAATAAGACCACTAATGAAAAAGGAACAATCGAAGCCAATATAATATGGTACACGGATAAACTGGCCACTGCTATTGTCATTCTACTGCTGCTGTGCCCGTTAACCAAGGATCATGGATACGAAGCTACCACGAAGCAACTGAATAGAACAGCTTATGGATGGCCACTGTTATGGTCACCCTCCATCTCTTCAGCATCCTCAAATCGTTCGTCATTGATATGAAGTTGCTGCGAGAAAGGAAGAAGTCAACCTCAAGGAAGAAAACTGAACATGCAGTTTTGAGACGTAAATGATGAAAAGATAGTACGACGAGCAACAATCATACCTCAAGCATGGGATGAGCAAGATCATGATTCCCGTTTGAATGACCGATTGTGTTAGTGGGACTTTGAAAGAAATGCCAATCAGGTTCTTCTCCATCTGCACACAGCCACACGACAATAGTATGACATGTAATCCACAACTTCCCAGTAGTACCAATGAATGTTGTGAGAGGCCCGTACCTGCGCCCTCATCTTGCATCTGATCAGCACTGAAAATCCAGTTGTGTCCTTCCTCTTCCTCTGAAGAAATCACAAGAACCATTTAGAAAATTTCGAGGCAAAGGAATAATTTTGCAAAGAATCCATCTGAGGGAATAAGACTTGTACTCACCTTCAACAGGTTCCGGATTCAGTTCAGCACATTTGCAAAAAATTTCAAACAGTGTATCCACTGTCAAACAGACATCAAGTCCAGGAAAAAAAGTTTTTATAAGCGAACGAGCACAGAAAGTAACTTTCTTACGTTGACAGCATAAATCAAGAAAAGTAAAGAGTTGAAGTAAGCAGTACATTGATTAGAATCTGATGGCACAAGCCTCATCTCCTTGACGTTTGATAAGACTAGTGTTCCATTCTCTTCTGAATCTGAGCCCTCTGACTGATCCCCATCTTCAGCCTCAGTGTCAATCTTCAGGCAAAGAAAAGATGTGTTAAAAACTCTCCGTACCAATAACAATAACATATTTGTTAGATTTCCCACTCGTGCGGGGAAAACACTTTCTCCTGGAGTGTGTTGCGTGAAATGGCCAAAACTGAGCAAGCTACAAGAGGATGATTGACTTCTAACCACGTGCACTGTGTGTGAGGTAGAAATCCAACACCAGTCCCTTTTTGCTCAACGAAGAGAACTTCAGGACTTTCATGGCTGCACTTTATTTAACCACATTTGTTGTTGCAAATGGCCACATGTAACTACGTTGCTAAATTATCAGACACTGACCCAAAACACTTTGTTCATGCTTTTCCCAATTATGTGCTCCTATAGTTAGTTTCTTATATCCACCACTCATTTTTCTTCACAAATTACTTGAATCACCTTAGGTTGCCGTGTGTCCCTTCCACAACTAACCATGTTATCCCCATGTATCACCTTGATCTTCTAGTATTATGCTATGTGGCCCCACCACAATGCATAACAATACCTAAAACAAGGTTGCAAAGAATAAGTAGTGTGAAGAAGATTGTATTGCATTAGTGGTGGATAGAGGATTGAGAAGAGGCAGAACCAAGTAGATAGAGGGAAACAAAAGACATTTTCAGTCCTTCAGAAAAAAGCTGAAGGATTTGGTGTAAACCTAACCTAAGAAACCATTCAATGCGAATGTGAGGCTAAACATAAAGCTTGTATGGTAACCGAATGTCACGTCATCAACGTCCACTGATAACCATAAGGCTGAAAAGCATAAAAAGAAAGTATTTCTTCAGATTTCATTAAGCGAATAAAAATTATCATGGTATTTAACTCCCCGAATTTTACAGCAGAACTCCAGGCTCCACCTCATAATTTTAGTAATTCACACTGCAAAACCAAAAGGACTATATGCCCCATGCATCAACATCACAACAACAGACAAAGATTCCATTTTTCCCAGGAAACATTCTGTCAGCCACTTTCAAGAGCTCAATCCTCATAAAATTGAGGAAATACAACGGTTCAAAATTTTTTGGACAATACAACAGAAATTCAGTAACAAGCTGTTTCGAAATGATTATAAGAATACATAACAATCATATAACCAGAAAAGTAAGAGTTTTAGGAAAAACTTAGATTAAGCACATGAAAACAAGCTTCACAAGAACATGTGTAGCTAAAACTTTTTCCACAAACCAAGAAGAAATCAAAATTTGTGACTTCAACACTGTATTATAGCTGAAAACTTTGATTAAGAAAACTAACTCAGTTTGTTGCTAACTGCATGTATATATTGTGTATGAGAAATATGACATCAATCATCGCATGCAATATAAAGCCAATACCGTAGTAAAGTAGGTGGAAGCTCCAAATATTTGTAACTCTTACATCAAATCCCACAATTCACATTCAGTTGACAGCAATAGTGACACAACTAGGGCCGTAACATGATTTGTCATATATTAAATCAATGACCAGTTGAACCATATTGAAATGCGGTCAAAGATGATTAACGTAATAAATTATAATTAGATCCCAAGATTTTCTATAAACATTCCATCATGACAACAGAATACGTATGACCATTTATCCTAAGTGATCAGTTTATGCAATGAAGGGAAATTCCCCCGGGTGAACCTGGTCAAGTAATCCATCATCGATCTTGGGGTGTTCCATTAGAGTTTCAACCTACACTTCTTGAAAGCAAGCTTTTGCTTAAAGGAGCCACAGTGCACCAAAGTCCAGAACTAGATCCTTGAAAACCAAACTTCAAATTACCACATACACACAATACATGCAATCCTATTTGCGATCTTTTGTACCTCGTAATCACTTGTTTTGAATTTAGACCCATCAAATAAACTCGATCAAATTATATTCAACAATTGTTGTCATCTGGCTTGCCCTCCTACTAGGAATTACTAACTTTAGTGACAGTAGTCTTCTAGAAGGAACCAATAGTCTCTTTATCAAGAAGGAACCACATTTTCTGCTATGCTGGCTTTAAAATTCACACCTTGATAGCTCTTATCCTCCAAGTGGCCAGTAGTCTTCCACTCACTAGGAACTGCCTCTTTTGTAATGATAAGTTTGAAAATCGCATCTAGTTGGCATTAGGCTTGTTCTAATAGGAGCCAAACGAATTTCTTACTCTGAAACC
The DNA here is from genome assembly GCA_014822125.1 of Arbutus unedo. Taxonomy (NCBI): domain Eukaryota; kingdom Viridiplantae; phylum Streptophyta; class Magnoliopsida; order Ericales; family Ericaceae; genus Arbutus; species Arbutus unedo. The sequence continues at coordinate 9,864 of JABCMJ010033518.1, read as the reverse complement.
AGTAACCTTATTACTAGGAATGACTAACTCGAGCGACTAGTAGTCTTCTAATAGGAACCACCTTTCTATTGTTATAACTTACGACTTTAAAATGCACATTTTAAAAACTCTTATAACTCAGGTAGTCAGTAGTCTTGCACCTCCTAGGAACTGCTTCTTTTTCCGTGATAAGTTTGAAACCCACACGTAGGGGCCATTGGCCTGACACTAACAGGAGCCATGATTTCCGTACTCCTTAGCCCATAGCCTTACTATTAAAACTCACTAACTTGAGTGACACTTCTACTAGGAACTACATATTCAAATCAATTGTATCCTCTTTATCAGCAAGGAACTACTTTTTTTTTTCAAGATAACTTTAGCCTTAATACTGGGAATCATCAACCAAGTGACAAGTAGTCTTCTAGTATGAACCATGTATTTGAACCATAATTTCGTTATCTAAAAGGGTACCACGTTTCCTATTCTCATAACTTTAAAATTCACATTTTGAATGTTCTTCTCTTCCAAGTGGCCAGTAGACTTCCACGAACCACTTCGTTTGATATGATAAGTTTGAAACCTGCGTCCAGTGGCCATAGTTTTTACTAAATGGAGCTACAATTTTCCCACCATTCACCTTTAATTGAATGGATCAGTGCTAAAAAAAATTACTGTAAGTGAAGCTAGCCAAAACCCTAAACCACCAATAACAAATTCACAACGATCAAACCCAATAATGACCAAAAGAATAGCAACAGAGGCAATAAATTTAACTACCTGCGCATATATACAAGGAGACGGATAAGCCTCTGGATCCGTGGAAATGGCGTGAAGTGACAACGACAAGAAATCAACCGCGTAGCCTTTGGCCCTGTCCACGTGGCTCAACCACACCACTTGCCTTCCAAACACAACACAACAGTACCCATAACAAGGTCACAAAATAGAGCAGAGCACATTCAAACAATATGTACATGCATATATATAGAGAGAGTACTTAGAGGAGATGTAGAGAGTGCCGGGGGACTCAGGCGAACGGCTAGCGAGGACGATGGCTACGCCGGGCTGGACGTGAATAAGCTCCTCGCCGTTGTTGGAATCGAGAACTGGAACTCCGGCGCCGTCGCCGACTCTCTCAGTGAAGAGTCTTAACCCTACCGCCATTTTTCTTTCTAAACCCTACACTGCAGTATGCTTTTGGTCCTCTGTATGAAGGATGCGATTGGGGCGCCAAATTTTACCAAATTTTATTACCAAAGACGGTATTTTATTGATCAACCGGGTGCGTTTGGTTCCGGAGCTGCTCTGGGCTTTCCCGAGTATCGGACTTTGGACCCGTTTCCGGTAACCAAAAAGAAAAAAATAGTTGACTATCTTTTCGAATTAATTTTTCGAAATTGTTAATTCCACAATTCTTTAGCTAATGACTGTACTTTGCAATTTTCGGTACCACTAGATAAATGTTTTGCGCTTTTATGATTTTATTTGATTGAGCATGATAAAAATGGATATCGTGCAGTGATTACGTTGTTTACGTCAAATTTCATTGTACAATCCGACCATAGACAAAGATGCTAGAGAATGAAGTTTAATCAAGCTGACTTACACAAAATTACAAATCATTGCCATATATAAAAATCAAATCCAAACAATTTGGGTATAATCTACGGGCCGGGGATGAGATCAAGTCAACTACACATACGTTTTATTAATCTGTTAAGGACCTAGGATGAGACCAGTAAACCCACAAAATTGTGTAGTAACTGTTTGGTTTGCAAAAATAGATAGAATAAGAAATCTCATGGGACTGTATGGGACTGTTAGTTCCCTCGCTTGCTTATTAGAAATCCCATGTTAGACATGGAATTAAAAAGCGAGCTCTTCTTTAGCAATGCAAAACTACCCTTTGACCCTCTATTGTTTTTTAGCAGGTTATTTTTTTTTTACAATTTTATTTAAACGTTTATCTCTACAAGTAAAAAAAAAAATCAAATTGAACTCAACTAAATGAGTTATATAACAATTTTTTTATTTATTGTATCTGCCCTAGGTTAATAAAACTTGTGTGTAGTTCACTCGCATGAGCAATAAACTCATAAACTAAACTTTTGATTGGACACGTATACTGGATTTGTATAGTTTTGGGTACAATGATTTTTTTTAAATACTTCTGTTATAAAAAAAAAAATTAAAAAAACCTGCAAACATCAGGTAGCTTCACAGCGAGAGCAATCTCAAAATATTCTGGTTTGCTTCAGGGCCAGAGACATTACCAATGAAACTGATGCCATACCATCGAGCTCTCCAACTACACAGAGACCTATATCCCGGGAAAGAAAATAAATAGGAGAGGAAAGAACCACCATTAAAGAGTGGTGAGGTATCACTTCTCAGACGTTATCGATGCTCTGGACTATAGATCCTTCACCTCCCCAAATTGTGTGTCCCATGTCAGTCTTTGTTAACCCAAATGCCATGGAAATAGATACAGTTCGCAAGGCAAGATAAAAATGCGACTAACAGAACAAATATTTATGAGTTGCAAATAACCATATGTAATTCCAAACATAAAAAAGTTGATACTCTGTTATCCATTCCTGAAACAAAAAGATTATGAGTCACAAATTCTCCTCTAAACAAAAATTCAAAACTCAGGAAGACTATCTGGCTGATTGAATCCATGCCTCGTGAACTTTGCTGAGCAGTTAGATGCTTAGACTAAGCCACGAGAGTGCTGGCAGTGGTTGACTCGCTGAAAATGGGGAGCTTCAAGTTAGTGTTTAATCAATGAGCCAAACATCAGCAGAACAATAAGTAGTTATATGACACTATCCGATTTGGAACAGGAACAATGGAATTTGATAATGCATAGAAACTGATCCAAAGAATAACACGTTAAACACGACGACCAAGTTTTATCATCTTATCAAACGAATGGATCATTCCATAACTCACAATGCACTGCTTCTCCCAAGTGCAAACAAAGGTCTAGGACTAGGAGTAAGTCTTTGCATGATCTCAAAGAGTTTAGCAAAATCGTTAAAAAAAACAATTGCCTATGTATGCAGAAACTCTACGAGGAATACAGCTAATTAAACAAGGCAAGTCCTTCCAGATAATTTGCATAAACCATCAACACAAGCTTAAGATATTATAAATCGCAAAATGAAATAATTTTACCAACACGTCAATTGATTTGAGGCAGCAATGGGAAGAACATTACTAAGTAGGAGAAACATGCCACGAAACAAAAGCTTGCACCCCACTTCGTATGAAATGTACTCGGGGCATAAAACCAGAATTCATGCAATGGAACGAAAAAACTATATCATGGAACAAAACATTATGCCAATACAAAGGCCTCTTTTTTTCTAGGATTTTGACAAATACATCTAGATTGTTAGCATACAACATTTCAGGGAATCCTTCACTAATTCCAATCCAAAAATGTGGGTTATACAGCCTTTGCTAGACACTTTTCCATGATTACAAAAAGCGTACATTTTTCCAAGCCAAACAAAGTTGATGCAAAAGGACAACGAATTGCTAGCAATCATTTTGATTAATTGTTGCAATATTCCAAATATTCCGTAAAAACCAATGGAAACTAGCAAAAGTGGAAAGGAAACTTACTATTTCCAGACTGGAGGAAGCTTCTTAGTTTTCTTATAGTAGCGGGCGAGTCTGTGAATCCGGCTCTCGACCAGAATCAACCTAAACTTGGAATCTTTATCCTTCCTGTTCCTCTCCAGATGCTTTCGAATCGCAACAGCCTTCTTAATCAGATGGTACAGATCCTCGGGAATTTCAGGAGCAAGACCTAACCAAACAACAGCAAAACAACACAATCAGAAGCAGAAAATAGATATCTACAATTGAATGAACGAAACAAATATTTGAAATCCTACCGTGAGCCTTGAGGATACGCAAGATCTTGCTTCCAGTGACGCTCTTGACCTGCGCAATTCCGTGGGAGTCACGGAGAATGACACCGATCTGTGACGGCGTCATGCCTTTCTTCGCGAACTTGCAGATGTTCTCGTCCACCTACAAAATAAGCGTAACATCATACCATATCCACATACATACATATACACAGAGGAAGAGAGGGGGGCGAGGGATTTCCACTGACATCTTGGGAGGAGATCTTGAGCCAACTGGGGGGAGTTCTCTTGTAAGGAAGAGCCGAAGCGGAGATACCCTTCCTGGAAGTACAGTGAAAAGACAGGATGAGGGTGAGATACCAATAGGGAAGAAAATAGAGAGAGAATTAAGTACAGAGGAGAGAGAAAGAGAGAGATACCCGCGACTGTGCATGCGACCCATGGTGGCGGAGGCGGAGGCGGAGGCGGAGGCGCGGCGCGGCTAGCTGCTTTGCTTTGTCAATTTCAGTTCAACAGAGACGAAACCCTAGTTGCTGGTAGGGTTTAAATATGTAGAAGACAGCAACCCTGTGGGCGGGTGGATTCATGATTGGGCTATCGAGGTGAGCCCACAAAAAGTGAACAAAGTCATATGAAGCCCAAGCCCATGAAATGTTGAAGCCCAGAGACCCTTTTTCCAACTAAATAAAAAAGTGAAATTTGTGGATATAAAAAATTTTAAATCCTATATTTCTATATATTTAGAGGATAATTTATATTTTTTTTTGGGCTGAGGTGTTTAATCTCGAGTCCAAAGGCTGAAAAACTCAATTCATGACAATTTGACTAATTTTTTTGTGGTTTTTGTCATTTTCAATAACCTTAGTTTAAACTTTCTGTTTCTAGTGTATTTTGCCTTTCCTTTTCTTAGTGATTTATGTATACCTGTATTGTTGATTCTATTTTCATTTTATATATTTGTAATATTCTCTTTGCACAAAAGAAAATTCCCAAGGAAATATAAATCAAAACTAGGTCTGCATTAACCCAGATGCTTAATCTAATTTGACTTAATTTTTTTAATATTAATATTCTTGTTCTTCTGACATTATCTTAGTATTATTATTATCTTATTTGCGTTAATTTTTTAAAATTGATCTATCATTATAAAAAAGAAATTTTAAAAGTAAAAAAATAAATAAACAAAAGCCCCAAAAAATTCATTCAAAACAATTTTTTTTTTTTTAAACTATTGTTCTTGTCTTTTTTATCTTTACCTGGCCTCATCTAGACTTTTATTTTATCTCGGTCCATATTTTCATACCTTTTTTGATTCCTCTCGTCGAGAAGAACTAAGGGATGCAAAAAAATTAACAAACAATCATACAAAAATTACAAGATAACAAATAATACTTACTGCTTTTTAAAAAAATAATTTAGTCCATATTCAACATAATTCGAAAATAGGGTTTTTGTCCATGAGATTATAAAAGATTCGAAAATAAAGTTTTTGTCCTTGAGATTATAAAAGACTTCACAGCCGGTGAACCTCTACAAAACCAAGGAGATTATAAAACAAAATTCTAGCTATTTCCCCTGCCAATACCAGAAAGGAGAAAAAGAACAGCACTTCTAAATAAAGGATGACTTCAAATGCTAGAAGATACGATCAATCGACGAGAACAAAATGCCAGAAGCCAATACAAACAATCGCTTCCAAATAATAGCTAACAGAAAGAAGAAAAAAAGTGCTGTTCGAAAGTAGAATCGGAATTCATTCATTCACAGCACACGTGAAAGGTGAAAAATGAAACCAAAGAAGATGGCAAAAGACAACATAACTAGAGTTGATAACTACAAGCTTTCTCCCTACGCGAACATGAAAATCACAGCATCTGCTTCCAAATCACCTGAATGTAACAACAATGATGCACAAAAATTTCAGTATTCAAATCTCGCTAGAGCACGAAATAACAGAACAGAAGACTGCAGCGAGCGGTTATGTCACGAATCCACAAAGGCGAGAGGCATGCGTGTTTTCATTAGAAGACGACTAGATATTAAAGTGTCAGTCTCTGAAGCATTATTTACGATTTCCTTGGCGCTGGGGATGAGCATAAGTCCTTCTGAGAAATAACAGAATTTAAAATGCTTTTTCTCATGGAGGCATTAAAGTTAAGCTGTTTACTGGAGTTAAAGGCATATATCATCAAATCATGCAAAACAACACAAACTTCCTTGGCAGAACGCAAAATTGTCAACTAACTGAAGTAGTAAAATAATGACAGATTAGCCAACAAAACTGAACAATTCGAAAGTATTGTAAACACTGCCAGATCCACATAAGCACCCCCTCCCTATCTCTTTAACCTTCTTTCCAGGTAAAGACGGTTCACAACCCTATAGTTTCAGGTAAGTTTCTACAAAATATTAAAGGCACCCTCAATTCATACTAAGCACCTTTTTGCCGCTACCAATAATCTGAAATCTTGCTCTGCCCCATTCGCATAGCATTCTAAACTTCATCAAAGTATAATAAAGATATTATCATGCATGTTGTGATTGCTAGATAGCTTTTTGTATACTATTGGGTTTATTTCCTTGCAGCTTAAGCTTTTAGGTTGAGGGTGATCTAACATAGTGTCCGCACTTTGTTTCTGGAAGATTTTGGTCCAAGTCTCTCTATTTGCATTATGTTCTTCTCTATTTATTCATGTTCACATCTCTACTGCGAGATAAGTTGCACATGGAAAAGAGTAATTGACAGCATGAAAAACTTTTTGTGACCCATTCTCTGACAGCTGAAGCTTGTGGGACAATTGGTGATCAACAATGTTGAGAGGGATGATGTCCAACAATAAGCTTGGTACAAAGCCAAGGTATAGTACAAACAAGAGCTTGTCCCAACTTTATATGATGGACACAAAAATTTGGTATTGTCAATCTTTCTCACTAGTCAAAGCCACACCTTCTCTTCTAAAGGGCATGTAATTGTACCTTCTTGGCTTCTTTGCTATGTCAACTGACATCTTTTTTTATCTTTTATTACTCTTATAGCCCCTAGCATGTAAGCCAGATTGTTCCCCCATTTCCCCTTCCCCTTGTTAACTATCATTTGAAGAGATCATCAAAAGGGGCACGGCTTACCTACAATATAGATGCTCTGTAACGTACCAGCAAAACGAACCTACGTTAACAAAAAAACAAAGGCGATATTCTTCTTTAATTCGTAATTGGCCCTCACTGCACCTGAAGCCACTATTTGTTCTTACCAAGTATATTCCCTAGCATTCAACTTGTTTAGTCTGCTAGAATACCCTTTTCTTAATAGGCATCGCTAGAGCTACCTATCCAGTTAATTCCTACTGGCACAGCAAATGCATATATCTTGTTCTGAAATTAGAAGTTGAACATGTAAATATATCAAATTCTCCACGTAACAAGAAGAATCAGAAGATATATTGGCCAATCCCAAAACATTTTAGCCTCCGAATATATCCTTAATTGCAAAATTTTAAGTGATTTAGCTATCCTAGTGGATATGAAGACAGAGCAACTCCAACAGGATCTTTAAAAGAGTCCTGTTGGCTAAAATAGCAAGCCAATGCCAACTTGTGTCACTCCAATAGGCTCTTTATTCCACTAGTTTGCCTATTCTATTTTTGACCGGCTAAATGTAGCCAGCCACTTTCTCTCTCTACATATGAATTCCATTCTTTTCTTTGCAATCTATTAAGCATCTACAACAACAAATAGGCAAATTAACTTGTGAACAATGTAAATTTTTCATTTAAGCTAACCACATCTCTTTCAATACTCCAACAATCTCATCTATTTTACCAATCCACCATTTAAATATCTTTTTTATATTCATTTTCTTTTTTTAATTGAAATCAACCTCCCCAAAAGAGATGGAAGAGAGAGAAACAATAAAAAAATCTAATACATGGTGAATACTAGCTAGGTAAAAATAGCTAGTTACTAGTCATAAAATTAAAATAGCTTTTATTTGTTGAGTTTGTTGGAGCTCCATTTTTTAGAGTTGGCTAAGTAAAATACCTAAAACTATCTATTTTTGGAGAGTTTGTTGGGCTGGAGCAACTCCAAGAGCACTAGTTAATTTAGCTATTAAAAAGTACCAAAAAAGTATGCTCTTCAATTTGCCCATCTACTTTTTTACTTATGCATTCCAACACTACTCTCTATTTTACCTATTGAGGCCCAAACATTAAAGAAGTATTTGTTTCTCTTTAGGTTGTCTTCTTCAGCTCTTCTGTTACCTCAAACCCTCTTCTAAAATCTCATTTTCACCCCTTCTTCTCCTTCCTCCTACACAACGTCACCCAAATCTCTGCAACCTGTGCAGGTCAGGAGAAATGAAAATCAAAAAATGACCACAGATGTGAGTTGAGGTTATGGATTTTGAATCGCAAGCCCTATTGATTCTCGTCACTGGTGCAGTCAAAATTGCAAATCTAGAAGCCTCTAGAGGCATACTTGCAGGTGAAATTGCCAAATTGGTCAACCCTGGGTCAATACTGACCAAGACCGTTACTTGTTCATATCCAGTGATGCTTGGCTGCTTGCCCTTCAAAGGGTAATGAAAGTATGGTTGGCTTCGATAGGAAAAAGAACAAACGGCAAAGAAACCAAGCAAGAAAGAAAATATATTTAAAAGGAAGAGAGTTAAAATAGACATTGTAGGAGTTTTATTACAAAACAACTAGCTAAAACAATATTGGGAGAATTTGGCTAGTTATTTTTGCTATTTATGGTTGTCCAAGCTCTAAAGGTTGTCTACTTGTCTTGCATTGTCAAGTTTTAAGTTTCCTTTCAGTTTGTAAAGGTTCAAAACAGCTATGATTGGTTGGAACTCCTATATTTGTTTGGGATTCATTTCGGAAAAAACAACTAGCTTGGATGACAATTTTGGAGACTTAGTTTCTTAACATTTTGTGAAAAGAACTCATTATTGTGAAAACATCAGGTCAATGGCTCCTTATATTACCAAAATTTGAATTTAGAAGTACCCTATTTACTGGTAGTTTTGAGCACCAAAATAGTTGGAAATTCCTCAGTGTTCTTCCAATCTTTCAATAATCACCACAGAACATAAAGCAACAAATACACATTTAGTTAATTGGAATCTGAACATCTAGTTAGCCGACCGCATGCAAACACGCAAATACACATCTATGAATTACATGTAAGCAGCAAAATTCGAGTCATCAATCCACCTTTCATACAGGTCACAAGCCCAACCCAAGAAACAAAGAACAAGTCTAGGAACACAAACGCTTGTCCGTAAGCGTCGGATGCACGTGATGCTCGCATGAAAAAACACGCAGCAATCATATCCAAGATAGAACGAGAAAATTTCACTTACGCAATTACTTAGCGACCATCCTGGCAATGAAATCTTCATAACGGATCTTCCCGTCAGACCCGACATCCACCTCACGGATCCACTCGTCGAACTCCTCCGGATCCAGCTTCTCCCCGATACTGGTAAGAATATGCCTGAGATCCGAAACGACGATGTATCCGGTCCCATCCTTGTCCAGAACCTTGAAAGCGTCACGCAGCTGGCGATCGAATGGCTCGGGTTTGAGGTGCTTTGACATGAGGTCGAGGAACCGAGGGAAATCAAAGGGCGAGTTGAGCTTCTCCTCTGCAACGATTGACTTGAGCTGGGCTTGGGTCGGGTTCCCGCCGAGTGAGCGCATCAAGATTCCAAGCTCCGACGGGGCGATCTTTCCATCGCCGTCAGTGTCGAAGAGCGTGAAGGCTTCTTTCATGGAAGACACTTGGTCGTTGCTCAGATCCTTCCCCATTGCTTCTGCTTTCCGTTTCTCTCTCTGTCTCTGTTTTCTTCTGGTTCAAACGGAAAGAGAAAATTCAGTGAAATGAGGTTTGAAGTTCGATCGTATTTACCAAGTGGTGAAATCATCATTTCTAGATTCAGGCCTAACATCGGAAAAGCCGGAAAACTGTTAGTCCATAGAGGCGAATCATGAGA
>JABCMJ010033514.1:0-15175 GCA_014822125.1 Arbutus unedo | reverse complement strand
TTTCATAATATAAAATAGATATATCATCGATTTGTGTCATTATCTTATCATGGATCAAAGTTTAGACACCATTTCGTCCATATTCAAATTCACAAATATGCTAATAAGGCAATAGAAATGCAAACTAAAATTTCACAAAGCTACAAATCCCATTATTGAGGATGAAAAGTATCAAATTTCATTCTTTAATGTCTTTCCAGAATTCAAACTTGATAAACACTAAGAGTTTCAATAAAAACAATTAGTAGAAAACTCGTGTTATGCACAGCAATTTGACCATCTACTAAACTCGTGTTATGCACAGCAATTTGACCATTATATATATATATATATGCATGCAGTTCCGTATATTATAAGACACATCTACCAATAACTCGTAATCAAGTTATTAACAATGATTTTTTTTCCTTCTTTGATTGGAGCCCTCCTTTGCCAACTTGCAGGGTATTATTGATATCCGTACTTTTTTCATTTTTTGGCACAAATGCCAAATGAACACAATAAAATTATCATACAAATCCATCACTAAAAATATAAATAAAAAATTTATATATTATCCATACCCAAGGATGCCGTGAAATATAAAAAGTAGAAAGAGTCGGTGCGCGTTTAAAATTTTGAAGCGTAAAAGCATTCAATGACACTCGTTTATCAATAGAAAATTAAAGAAAATATCAAAAAAACTAATTAAATGTTGCAAGTCAAAAGCAAAGAATTACCTTCAAAACGAAGAAAAGATCCACAGTTATTAGTTACTAGTGGCGGTACAACAACCACTAGAAAGATAGACTCAATAGCTAATCCACTCCTATTAACCACAAAAGCCGGTTGTTTTGTAAAAGCTGAAATAGAAACAAACCATATAAATGTAATGATAAGAACAAAGATATACTCAATGGCTAATCCACTCCTATCATTATATGGACTTACTTACTATACAATTCAAAATAAAATATTGATTTTTCTAAACGGTAAAGTTAAACACCTCAATTATGGCCGAAGCGAATATCTGATAGTCTTCCTTCAAACCTAATATTTGCAAGATAATAAATAATTAGAGAACCTTCATCTAGTCGGCGGGAAGACACTCCTACAATTAAATTAGTACTTGAATAAAATAAAAATTCTCAATCTAATGCTTGTAATGATACTTGTAATGATAATTTACAATGTACCTTTTACCATAGTAGTGTGTAATCTTTATAGATATTCTCCCTCAATAATTCTGGTCCTAATTTAATTCATAATTTCTTATTAGAAATGAATTGGAAGTACTCATTGATTTGCCACTGACAAGATAATTTTATCCGGACTCTCCATATTCTTATCTTCTATAGTTTGAGTTTCATTTAAACATAAACTCCTCATTACAGATTGAATTAGCCTAAGATTTCTCGTTCTGATCTAATTTAACCTTATCTCAAGATAAATGGGTGCAATGCTTATCTTCAATCCATACGTTAATCACCTTTCTCAGGTCGACAAGCACACTCCATGTCTTGACAACATGCATGTGCGCAAAAGCACTCCCTTGCTGAGCTAACATCCACTATATTTATTTGAAAAAACTTATTTGAATTTAATTAAGTTTTATCTCCTTCAAATACCCTCCAGCTTTGTCTATTCCTTGTCGGGCTAACGGAATAAACAAAGCTTATCGTTTATGTGTGGACACCCACTGGTTAGATATTTTCTGCTCGGACGAATATTTTTCTTTTACCTGTTGAAATTTGTATTGTCGCATTAAATGTGAATTATGTTTGGTGGCATATTTTTGATAACTGACGTGACCTTTTTGTGCATCGCACCAAAACATCTCTTTTACTGCACCTTAAAATTCAACTTTTCACCTTTCTTCTTTACTTTTACCGTATTCTTTCTTCCAAAAAACCCATTGCACTGTGTATTCGAGTTCTTCAAGTTTCATCCAAATTTTCCCTATGCACTCCCTTAGTTCTCGTCTCATCTCTATAAGTCTCTTTTCATCCTCTGCTCATTTCAGCCCCCGTCCTCTTTGTTACCCATCCATTTCTCTGAAAATGGGGGTTTACATAGTGGATTCCCTTGAGAAAATAGAGGAATTCTGTCGTAGATACATCATTCCTAACGACGTTATTATCACCGTTGATGTTCCCAATGACATCTGGGGCGAGGCCACTAGGGACACACTTCACATTTCCTTAATCGCCATTGGGGGTGGGAGGGACATTCCCTCTATACTCCCTTCTTCGCAGGGTTCTTGCTTTCTAGAGGCTCACTCCAATGAATATTTTTATTAACACATTTAGGATAGTTATGTGCATAGTATAATTGAATAGGATTCTAGTAACAGACTTGGGCTTGTGGGACATCCAATACAGTTATGACTTAGCCAAATCCAATTCTAAAGTCTATTATCTCAAGGTCCCTAGAGGCCAAGAGAGGATTGTGACCTGCCTCTTCGACTCCACGCGAAGGAAGGATGACGACTTTTTAAAAGTTGTAGAAAAATGGGAGTTCGGCCAAACGAGCCTAAGTCTCAATGAACTAGCATTTTTAGACGATTTCGGAAATCTCATTAGTAACTTGCCTTTTTATTTTTGATTTCTTTATTCGATTTTATATATGTGTAACTACGCATGAATCTCTTGTCCTGATAGCCGTTAACTGTGGCACTGGCATCAAACCAGACCACCTCAAGACCATTTTAAACTATAAATACCTTCCGGAATGGAGCGATAAAGGTTGAGCATCAGAGGTCTCACTACGATACATCCCGAGCTACATGGGTTATCATACCTTTCTTGAGAGAGCCGGGATGAGTCACCATTGCCTTTGTCAGACCATCCACTACTGGATCACCTTCTTGTTTTTCAACTCCAAACCTCTCTTTCGACTTGGCGACGTGCCCCCTAATGGAACAGATTGGAACGCCACCTACTCACCTGGTCTTGCAAAATACTTGACACTGGTGTGGTGTCTTACCAACACCCCTTTGATACCTAATTCGGAGCTTCTAGTGGAGAAGATGATGAGGAAAGCTCAATAAATTAGAATAATAGAGTTTCTGTACCTTGTACTATAGGGATAGCTTAGGTTATATAGAGAGTTAGAGCCCCTGTATCATGCGGCATCGTGTAGTGTTATTAGGAGGTAGTTACTTAAAGATAGGAATGGGACCAAAGTGGACTATATGATCCTTATCCATTATTAGATTGAGATGGAATATTGTTACAAAAGATATGGCCATTTCCTGTGATATAAGGGATTAGTTCTAATCAACCAAAATCGGAGCAATATATGATCTAACAACATTGCCGCATGGAGTATTCTTAGCATACTGAGCCTTCTCAGCTTGAACAGACACCTAAGCTGAGCAGACAACTAAGCTGAGGAAATAGCTGAGCTGAACAGACCTCAGTTGAGGAGGCAACTGAGCTAAACAGTTACCCTAATCATGGAGAGACATGCTCGATTATCATGGTCGGATGTGTCTAAACGTATCATTAGTTCTCATACCCATTAGCTACCATCGTATTTTTGAGTGAGCTCATGTGATTGTAAAGAAATATCGACGTAGGGAAAGAGAATCGACAATAACACTTTTTCCTTATTTTTCATGCAACATTAAATGCTATTGCAGGCTTTTCCTTTGCAATTACATGTGGCTTTTATCCAGCACTTGGTCGGCGTTGCAATGAACATCTCAAGTTGGGGGCGGTTAAAGAACCCTTTGAATAGCCCTTGATCCTTCATTTCCCCTCACTTGTCTGTAGAACTTCTCGAGCAAAATCCTTGGCAACTCTTCTGCAAAACTCTCAACTAGGTCCATTAGCTCGTCGTAATTCTCCTTTTAGGTACATCTTCCTCTCCTAATCTCTTAAGGTTAGAACTGGCCGCCCATAGGATTTTCACTCAAACCCTCTCGACTTGGGACACGTATGGTCCTTATTTTTCCTACATTTGTGCCATTATTTGCATGGTCATTTGTCGTCCCTATTTTCGGTGAATTTGGTCACTTCCCTGTAGTTGAGGAGATTTATTTTAAAGGTATTTGTAATATTATCAGCTCTGTCTTCCCATGCATTCAAGAAATGGTTAAATACCAAAATCCCTCTAGAGTCTCCTCCTGTTCTGCAGAGGATTTAGATATTGATCAAACTAGGGTTCAATCTATTTTGGGAGTTTTTGGTCCACAAAGCCTTGCCTCCGCATTCAGTGCTCTCTCTCTCTCTCTCCACATCCTGTAGGTACGATTTTAGGCATCATTAATGAAGAGAAAGTGATGACTTTGAGGGATAAATATCATATTCCCAACTCAATAATACTAAGAATTTTCAATGCCACCGNAGCCCCCCCCCCCCCCCCCATACATTGAATGAATTTATCCTATACAGAGTTGACTTTGAGGCTACTTTGCGGTTATCCTTCCCCCGTTCTGTGAGGAAAATTTTATGGTATTTGAACCTATCCCCAAGACAGCTATTGCCCAACTTGTGGCGAATCCTGATCAGCTGTGGGGTGCTCTGTACAGTAGCAACTGACGAGACGGCCCAACTGAGCAAAGAGGCCTTCTTATACACCCATCAAGTAAATGTAACTTCTCAGCTTTGGTGGTAATTTTTAAAGAGGGCGGTGGTCCTGCTCAAATGGATGGTCTTTCTTCAGCCAATAAGAAATAAAAAGACATTCTTTTTTGTCTCTGGGGAATGATAGGAATTCTTGACATGGGACAATATGTCCAACTCCTCTAAAATTTGCTTTCTCTGGTGAGAGCCCCATCCTACTCATAATCATCTCTTTCGCTCGCTCATAAGCCTTAGATTATCATGTGTACTCATGCCTGATGCATTGTCCTAAACGTGTAAATAGAGACCATCCATTGTCAATGATATTGCACAACAAATTAAACTTGCCACCAATTACCCTGACCACAATTATCGTGTGCTTTTTGGAGCTACAGACATTGATTAAATATCTATTCAGTCCAAAATTATCAAGTGAGTCTCTTGCTCTAGAGAGAGGTAGTAAACACAACACTTTCACAGTTATTTATTACTGATTCGTTATATTACTCTCCCATCCTGCTACTCTTGGCAGAGGACGACAAGAATATGGTAGTCATCAACAAGGGAAGATTGACTAAACTGAGAGAGAGAGAGAGAGAGAGAGAGAGAGAAGGCTAAAGCTACCAAGAAATCTGAGGGCATCAAAATAACTGAGAAGAAAAGGCCCTTAGAAGACCCTTCCACTTTCCAGGATTCTCGGGTCACTTCACAAGGCGCTGTCCTAGCCAAGAAATAGAGGCAAAAAAAAGACAAGTTGTGGCTCTAAACAAAATTGAGAAGAGGAGTGAAGAGGTTGCAGCAAAGGGCTAGGGTCACGTGACCACAAGACCTTACAGTCATTTACCAAAAGAAAGGCTAGAAGGAAAGAAGGAGGTTCCCGTGGTAGAGCTTCATGCTCCCATCATGGCATTTGCGTCTTCTATTCATAAGTGGCCTGAGAACACGTTCGTGTTGAACAATCTTATTCTGGATGATGACCATATTTACGAATTCAACATTGAAAATGACTGGGTCCAAGTGAAGAATCTGAGCCCTACAAAGTTGCATGCACGGTTCTTATTTAATGTGGGTAAGGTAACTATTTTTTGTTCATGTCAAGTTTTAACTCTTGACTTTCCATGTTGACCTGTCAATTCTTCTTACAGACGAATGTTTATGAGGCTGAGATAGTAAGGAAGGCCCTGGATGCTCTTCATAAAAAGGAAGCTACAGAGAGAAGGGTCAAAAGTCATGAATGCCTGAGAGATGAAAAGGATCAGGCCTTGGCTAAACTGAGGAAGGAGCTGGATGGGTTCAAGGAGGAAACCCGTATACGGGAGGCCCAAATTCAAAGTTTGAGATACACAGAAGGGCTGGTGCTCGACTAACAAAAGAGATAGAGGCTGAGAAGAAGTTATCAGAGGATCTAAGGAATGAACTCGCTGAAGCCAAAACTGCCCTTATTGAGAGGGATAAAGTGGTGACTGACTTGATCCAAATGTCTAACGAGAAAGACAAGATGTTGTATGAGAGGGAAGTGGAGGTTTTTGCCTTGAGAGATCAACTGGCCTATGCCCAAACTGATAAATTAGAACAACTGAAACAAACTCAAGGGTTCATTGATGTCATGATAGTGTATTAATACAGTGGCTTCATATCCTTAAGAGGATTGAGGCAACTCAATCCTGAACTAGACTTGTCCCCTTTCTAAGTTGATGACGACATCGTCACCTTGAATGTAGAAGAGAAGGAGGATGAGGATGAGGAGGTGGCCAACAAAGAAGCTAATGAAACTGGTGGGAACTTTGTTCCAGCCCCCACTACTAAAGAGACTGTCTTGGACTTGACAGACGTTGACCCTTCTGATGGAGAGAAAGGCCAATCCCTAGGCCTAAATTTTCAGATTTTAATTTTTGTGAAGGATGTAATTTGATGATCCAAACAATTCCCACATGAAGGTGGCTTTAAGTTCTATTTTTCTTAACAACTTTTGTGAGGACCCAGAATATTTTTTATTTTATTTTTATTTGAATAATTTATTAATTGCTGGAAATTCAATTTAACAAGTGATTTATTGCACTTTATGCACATATAATGATTTGTGGTTTATGTGTGGTGTGTGTTAGACAATGGTTTTGTGGGTAGCATGTGATATAGTTAGAGGGTGAAAGTGCCTTACATCAGATTTTTTTTTTTTGCATAAACCTATATTTTTCTCTCACTCTCTCTCTCTTTTTCCCGTTGGACACCCATGGGTGTGTGTGTGTGATAACTCTCTCAAATCTCATCTCACAAACCTTGTTAGAACTTCGAAATCCCTCAAGATCCTTCATATTTCTCTTATATTTGGTGCTTGATCATGCTCATTTCACTTAGAGGGAGTTTACTTCGAGTTCATCCACCATTAGTGCTAGGGCTTACTTTGTGAAGCTCAAATCTTTCGATCCGACACTCTAGCTACGATGTCTTACCTCTCTTATGTGCGTATGACTTGTTTTTGATGATTTATGAGGTTGAGTGTTGGTTTAGAGTTTGAAATATAAGTTTGAGAAAAATTTGTAGAAATCGCGTGTTTTTGGACAGTCGCTGCTATTATCGGTAGTAGTGTCTGTATTATTGGTAGTAGTGTCTGTATTACCGGTAGTAGAGCCTGTATTATCGGTAATTCTATGATCTATGAAATTTGAGGTTTTTATCGATAACTTGAGTTGTTGACCTCTAGGGATGATGTTTACACAAATTCTTTGGAATTATTTCGAGGATTCATATCGTGTGATTACAACACAATATGTTATAGATTTAAGATGGTGATTACGAGATATGTGCATTACTTGAGAGTTTAAGTTAATGAAATGAAATTGTTATATGACACGTGACATGCGTGGGACACTTAAACGACACGATGTATGAATTAGACTCATCGAGAGGAATGCTAAGGTGAATGTACTAAAGTCACATGATTGATTGGATTAATAACCTACGAGGTGCGATAAATGGTTTTATAACAACCTTGTTGATATTATTGACGTTATTACATGACATAATTCATTCTTAGTCTTTAACTTGATTTCGTTCATGATCTCACTATTATTGGACATTTATGTTCACTTGTCATACCATACCACTTCATATCCATGTAAGATTAGTATAGATTTTTCTGTTGGCCTTATTAGCTCAGCTCCTCTATTTCCTTTTCAGGTGCAACTTCGGACGTTTTTCGAAGATTGGTATTGTAACTCGATCTTATTTTGGTGGCATACTCAATGCAATATTTTGAAAAACTTTGATTTCATGTAAATGGTCATTAGGATGGGGTGATCCACTATGTACTTATGATCAAATTAGTACACTTATCTCCTTATGAATAGATATTTTCGAAAGATTTCATTGAGCATTTGGTAAGGATTCTCTAATACCTACTTATTTATTTAATTAATTCTATTTTAAAATCGAGGGCGTAACAACTTTAACTTCTTCTAGATATAACTTTGCTTTCCTTATTATTGTGCTTGTGAATTGCAATCACTTTCTTGGAACAACTTTTCATTTAGCCTTATACTCTTTGTTGAGCAAACAAAGATGAACATGCAACATATCTCCTTGGTTCCCGATGGACTGTTATCGAGTAGATGAGACTATTCAGTCTTTCGAGGTCTTGGAGGACGTTTGTTGAGTAGGCGAGGCTCTTTGGTGTTTCGTGGTCCTGAAGAATGTTGGCCTAGTAGACGAGGCTATTTGGTCTTTTGTGGTCCCAGAGGATGTTTGCTGAACAGACGAGGTTGTTCGATTTTTTGTGGTTCCAGAAGATATTTGTCGAGCGGACGAGATTGTTCAGTCTTTTGTAGCCCCGGAGGATGTTTGTTCATAACCTCACTAGGACCTTTGCTTGGGACCAATGCTCGTTAGCTCAGCCACAAGATCAATGCCTTGGTAAGTTGGACCATTTCCCTTATTCTTTTTATGCGGCAGATGGACCATTGCCCCCAACATGGTAGTCAAGACTAGCCTTTGCAGCCTTGCTAAAAAATTGACAAAGTACAAAGAATTTGTAAAATTGAATTCTATTATTACAATTAATGTCTCGACAAAAATTTCTCAAAAGAAAACTTGAAAGCAATATTTTACTGAAAAAACTTTCTAAGGTTGGAAACATTTGAAGTTCTAGGGACATCTTTTCCATCTTAATCAACAAGCTTGTAAGCACCTTTGTTTAGCTTGCCAATGAATTTGTATGTGCCTTCCCATTTTGGCCTGAGCTTTGATCAGTTGAATCCTTAGTGTTTGTACATACCTTGCGAAGAACCAAGGCCCTGATTCAAAATTTCCTGGGATGGACCTTTGTGTTGTGAAACTTGAAAACTATTCTTGATAGCCTGCTAGCTTGACGAGTGCTCTTTCCCTTTTCTCTTTGGCTAAGTCAAGTTCGATATCACATACTTTGTCATTGCCACTGGTTCATTCAACTCTGTTCGGATAGTATGGAGGTCGAATTCCAGTGGAATGATTGCCTTGGTGCTATAAGCTAGGGAGAAGGGAGTTTCACTAGTGGACCATCTCAATATTGTTTGATTGGCTCATAAAGTAAGTAGCAACACCTTGTAGCAATATAACCCATTGTGTGTAATGATTGAGGTCTTCTCCTGATCTAGTTCATACAAGTTGATTCGGTGATACGCCCGATAGTGGCATCAATCGGTTGGTCTATTTTGGGGAGTAGAAAGCTATCTTTGGGACATGGTTTATTAAGGCTTATGAAGTCCACACAAACTCTCCAATTCCCATTGTTTTCTTTATCACCCTTGTGTTAGATAACCACTCGGAATAGTGGACCTCCCTAATAGCACCGGCTTCAAGTAGCCGGTCTACTTCTTTAGTGTGTGTTGAATTGCTAACATCCTTCGCTTCTACATGAATGTCTTATGTTGCGAGTCAAGATTCAAATGGTTATAAATAATGTCGGCATCCACCCCTGACATCTCATGGGAAATCCACACAAATACGTCTATATGGTCCATAAAGACTTGGATCAAGGTTGCCTCGTCTTGCTCGAGAACCTCTTTTTAAATGAGAAAGAATCTCTTGGGACCAGTCTTGTGAGCTGGGACATGGTTTAAATTTTCTACAACTCTCTTTGTCGGGTTCCCCCTAACATTGTCAATGACTAACTAATTTGGAACTTCTATAGACTTAACCTGCTCAATGGTCAGACTGTGCTTTATGAAAGCCAAAAAATAACTTATCACTATTTTTTAGTTTCACCGAAGACTTTTGATGCTCCTTTCGTTCCAAAAACTTGATAATTTGATGGTAAGTGGATGGTATGACCTCCATCCTATGCATCCATGTCATGTCCACTATGGCATTGTAGGCTGAGGGGCCATCCACTTGCAAAAATTCTATATCTATCGTCACCTTGCCAGCCCAAACCAGTAAATTGACTACGCTCAATGGCCACATAGGTTCTACACTAAAATCGATAAGTGGAATGTTGGTTCTCTCAAGATCAGCTTGAGTTGACCCCATTTTCTTGCAAGCTCTAAAATATAAAATCTCTGTTGACATCTGTTCATGCATAAAAAACGACGTCCTAAATATCCTACAATTGTTAACAGATATATACATGTATACTCCTTGTTTATAATGTCTTATTTAACCTCCAATTTCCACCTTAGCTCCTTTAGTTTAACTAAATTCCAAAATCAATACCTATACATAAGAACCTCTAAATTGACCCCTTAACCACTATATAACTTTGATTTGAAACTCAACTTGTTACACTAATCACAAATTAATCCTCAATTTCAAATTCTGAGTTGGGTTCTCACACTATCACAGGCCAAATATGTGAAAAATGTGTTGAAGAGATTTAACATGGATAATGTGAAACTTGTGAGTGCACCATTGGCTAGTCATTTTAAACTATATAAAAATCAATCACCGAATATAGAGAAAAAGAAAACCTTCATGGGTAGAGTTCCTTATGCATTTGTAATTAAGAGTTTCATGTATGCTATGGTTTGTATAAGACCAAACATTGTGCATGCAATGGGAGTGACAAGTAAATATATGAGTCATACAGGGAAGTAACATTGGGAGTGAAATGAATTTTGAGGTATTTGAGGAGTTCTATAGATGCGTGACTTTGTTTCATGAGAGCAGGCCTAAAGTTGTAACAATATGTGGATGCTAATTTGGCAAGTGATTTTTGATATCTGAAAGAATACAACCAGGTTGGTTTGCACGTTTAGTGATACAACCGTTTGTTAGAGCTCTAAGTTGCCGAAAATTATTGCTCTCTACTACAAAAGTAAAGTATGTAGCGGTCATAGAGGTTGGAAAGGTGATGATTTGGTTACAGGAAATTCTGGATGAGCTAGGAAAGACGGTCAAGAAAAGTGTTTTACACAGTAATAGTTAGAATACTGCTATATTTATTGTTAAGAATCCCGCGTTTCATTTCAAAACAAAGCACATATAATTAAGGTCATTTATGCGTTCTATTCTCAACAATGGACATTTGATGCTTGAAAAGGTTCGTGGTGCTTAGAATCCAATGGATATGTTGACAAACTGAAACTGAGTACAATTTCAGTTGGTCTCCAAGTTTAAAGAGGTGGAGATCGTTGTTGTGGATTTTTACTATGATGTGATGATAGGATGATGTTTGAAGCGAAGTTTTGAATCAATTTTTAAGTGGGAGAATTGTTGTGTGAAGTTATGATAAAAAACAGAAGTGGCGTTCAAACAGTCTCATTGGCGTCTGGACGCTTGGTCCAAGCTTTTTTTTTTTCCAGTGGCATAGTGTTTTTAGGCGTCCGGACGAAGTGCATCATTAATAACTCAATTTTTTAGATTTTCTTGTATTGGACTTTTGTGTAGCTGTAAATATATAGTTACTAGGCATCTTATTTTCTCTCATCATAGTGAAACACCCCAACAACTAGTGGACGCATAATTAAGCAATTTGCTTAACTCGAAATTACGTAAATTCGCGTGTCTTAGTTTTTTAGTTGTGTAATTATTTCTCGTTTTTATTTTCGTTATGTCCTAATAGCTATAACTCAGAATAGAGGAGTCTGCTGCATAACAAACGTGATGTGTACTTAAATAATATTTTAATGTACAAATCCTATTTGAAAGCTACCCAAATAATGCTTAATTGTTTGTACGGTATTTTATACGTCAAAATAATAATATTTTAATGCAAAATACGTACGGCTGTGCACATGACCCCCAAAGTGGCTATATTCCTCTATTCAACAATTTTGCCACACTCTTACGCAAACACGTGGTTTAATTTTTTTCCTTCTAAATTTATTGTGTTTCTTTTTTCTGTGGTCGTATATTGCCAACTCATCACACGAAACAGTTTGAGTTAAAAAAAATCAGTTTCAAAATGCCGTCCAGGCTGGCCTAGTCAAACTCCATCCGCTAACTTTCCCCATCTCCAACGGTTCTCTTTCAAACTTCTCGCGATAACTTCACATCAACTTCCAAAACGGTCGGTGATATTCTTTTACTCAAATACCCCTATCATTTAACGCACATTGATTTGATTTTGAACTCCCCACGAGATTTTCCAAAAAATCCCCTATTAGGTGTACAGTAAAACTCACCACATTCCGACGCGTGTCCTTTGACAGCTGTATCATACTAGTAACCCCCCTGCATAGAACCAGCTCCCCCACGCTCCCAACGGTTCGTTACCGGTCTCCCAACCGGCTCATCCGGTCATCCCTATCCTCTTTGTATCCATCTCCTCTCTGTATATATATATCCTTTCCACTCGTAACCCACTTTCTTCTCAGAGAGAAACGTGAGGCTCCGCCTCTCCACCATCACTAAGCCCACAAGGAACCGAGTTTTCTCATACTTTTGGGGGTGTAATCATCTGATTCAATGGCGACAAGGAAGGATGTGGATCGGATCAAGGGTCCATGGAGCCCTGAAGAGGACGAGCTGTTACAGAGTCTAGTGCGTAAGCACGGGGCGAGGAACTGGTCGCTGATCAGCAAATCGATTCCGGGTCGATCCGGGAAATCGTGTCGGCTACGGTGGTGCAACCAGTTGTCCCCACAGGTGGAGCACCGAGCTTTCACGGCGGAGGAGGACAAGGCGATTCTCATGGCCCACGCTAAGTTCGGAAACAAGTGGGCTACCATCGCCCGCCTGCTCTCTGGCCGAACCGACAACGCCATTAAGAACCACTGGAACTCCACTCTCAAGCGCAAATGCTCCTCCATGTCCTCCGACGACTTCAATTTCGCCTCAGACGAGCCGCCTCACTCGCACCCACCTCTCAAGAGATCTGCTAGTGCCGGGCCGGTTATGGATGTGTCGGGTCTGTATCTCAACCCGAGTAGCCCATCCGGATCTGAAATAAGCGATTCGGGCCTCTCTGGTGCCCCTTCGCATATTTTCAGGCCAGTGCCGAGAACCGGCGGGGTATCCCCTCCGGTGAACCAGATCGAATCGGCCTCGTCTTGCCCCGATCCCCTTACCTCACTTACCTTGTCCTTACCAGGATCCGAGTCGGCTGATCCCCTAAATCGGGTACTTGGATCTAATCAGGTCACTAGCCCCACTCAGGTGATACCGGCTGCACCGGTTCTCCAGGTGGATGCTCCACCTCCGCCGCCGTGTTCAGTGCGTGGCGGTAGGCCGCCGGTTGAGAAACAGTTCTTCAGTCAAGAATTTTTGGCTGTGATGCAGGAGATGATTAGAAAAGAAGTGAGGATTTATATGTCTGGGATTGAACACAAGGGGGGGATGTGCTTGCAATCTGAAGGGATTATGAAACTTCATGGTCAAGCTAATTGGCATTAGTAAGATCGATTAGTAAATTAGTCTGAACCCTGTTCGAATTGGGACAAATCATCTTTGGTTTCAAAATCCCAAATCGTCCTATACAAAAATAATTCTGGGTAGTGTACAGAGGTGGAGAGAGAGAGAGAGAGAGAGAGGTTGAAGTTCATGCTGAACACAAAATGCTAGAGAAGCAAAAAATGAAGAAAAAATAAAGGAATTTCTTCTCTATCTATGGTTTGCTTCTTGTTCGGATTGAAATTGGAAAAACAAAAAACTGAACTTTCTCAACTCCAGATGGGTTTATTATCTGATTTTATTTAAGTGGTCGAAAAATGTGTGCAATTGAGTTTGATTTGTGGACAGGTTTTTTCACATAGACAACGGTAGATGTGTCCGTATCCGTAGTTCTTAGATTTATTACTGCTTCAATCTTGAAATCCTGCCCTGTAGAATCTGGTTCGAGATATGGTGTTTGAAATAAGCACCAACTTCTTTAAACATAGCATAATCGAAACCGTGCTATGAAATACGTTCATTTTAAAATCGTATTAAATGATTTTTAATTAACTTATTATGATTGAGGTTTTTAATAAGTTTTGAAAAGTTGAGCTGTCTCTATTGTTGAGGTGTGGGTTCAGAATTGTTTTGGAAAAGCCTGAATTGAACCATTCATAGAATCTTACATAGTATATTCTTACATTCTAGAACAATTATAAAAAGAAAAAAGTATATATAGACATTTTTATATATGAATAAATTATATATTCATACGTAAGAATGGAAGTTGAAAATAATATGTTAGATTTAAAGCTTGATTTCCAGCAATCAAGTTATCTTCTTTTAGTAGAAGGATCTCAAGTTTTTCAAATGCTCAAAATTCAAATTGAGTTTCCAAACTTGCAAAAAAATTCGATGAGGGTTCCTACAGCACATGTCCTAGATTGAAGGAAAAGTCTAGTTACATTGAAGTTTTGGGAATATTCAAACACAGATGTATTAAAAATTATTAGATGTATATAAAGTTTTTCGTAATTATGTATCTTATGTGTAGTAAATGATTTTAGATATATTTGTGTTTGAATGTATAACAGACATTTGTGCTCTTAAACTTACTTTAGATAGAATTAAATTGAAAGAGTTTCATCAACCTGGACAACAATTTGAATTTTACTTCTTGTGGCTTGAAAAACAACAAGAAGCCAATAAAAAAAGAGATTTTAATTGATCAAGTCTAACTAACTAATCACCACTTATGTATTTTAACTACAGAGTTACGAATAATTCAGTCACAAGTGATAAGAATTACACCTAACATGATTTCAAATGAAAAGACTTCAATCATTTCGAATTTGTTAAAAAAGAAAAAAAATTGAGAAAATACTATAGCTAAATAGCCTAAATATTACTTTGTTAATTGATAAAGTCAGTAATTATAGAATACCCGAAATTCAGAGGATCCGACTCCAATTAAAAGTAAGCCCATTTGTTTTGTGGGCTTGAAACTCATCTTCAATTTTCGGATTCTTTAGATTTGGGCGTCTGAAGGCCCAAGCTGATCTCCCACTCAGTTTTGAGGATGAGTAATGTTAGGAAACAGAAACGTTCCGAACATATTAAAAAATAAATGTGTTTAGAATTGTTAAATTCACATGAAATTGTTAATTATTTGTGGATTTTATATGCATTTAACGGTTCTAAATACATCAGTGTCTGAATGTATTCGATCTAAATTTTTTGTTTAAGGATAAACTTGTAGAATTTGAGGGTCCTTATATTATTATGTGTAACAATAACTCAAAACACAAATCATTTCTCAACAATATCGAATTGGTTGAAATTAG
>JABCMJ010033507.1:0-13452 GCA_014822125.1 Arbutus unedo | reverse complement strand
GCCCCACCCAATACTCTATATACACCCTATTTTACTTATCACACCCAACACTTATTTTTCTTAATCCAAAGTTAAGTAAATACTACCTTTAATATACTTTTCTTTTACTTATCTTTAGTTTAATTTTTTATGCGGGTTCTTACATGCACCATGAGCTATAAGCTCAATAAGTTACCGCACGCTTAAATCCCCTTTGAATGTACAAAAATAGTGATACAACAATGATGATGTAGAATGCACAATAAATAGAGACATCAATAACACGTAAGTGCTAATTCTGAATAAATAATGTGTTGATATGTTTTCTGTTTCTGTATGTTAGTATCCTCAAGTTATCGTCGTTCGCTCACAAGTACTATCAAAGTTTCAGATGTTACACAAATCCTCAACTTATCCAATGATTTTAAGTATGATCTCGTCATATAATTCCATCAAGTCTTCCAAGAATGACCACATCATTATATTGCCTCAAGTTTTCCAAGAATGACCACGTCATTATATTGCATCAATATTTCTCGTTATGGTGCTCCCAGCCAATAACGATCCCAACCGCCATGTTAACTGTGGTTCCCAACCGCCATATTCTCATTCGTCATGTTCTCAATCAATAGGATCTCCCGAGACGTTACATTTTCCCATACCGTGCCAAAACAAAAATAAACCCTAGATTCCCATCTCGACCACTAGACAAATTGAAAGGGCACAATACGGTTAGATATAAAATGGCTCAAGCATAATTTGGCCAAATGAATGACACGACTAAATGCATCACTTGGGTCCATCACACCTTTGGTTTAGTCAAAGCTTGGCTCAAGTCACATCACAACTAATGACACACATAAATATTTCCACGGGAATATAATCAACAACAACTAATCAATTCACTTGTTCCATTAAGTTTCCACATTCGGACAACCAAGGGATAATTTGGCTAAATGCAAGACACAACTTGTAATATGCTTGTTGGCATTGTTTCTTCCCGAGTTGAATTTAATTCGAATAGGCTTGTTAAGTCATGAACGTTACGTGGCAAATTGGCATTGTTGATGCATGAACTTGTGGATATGTATCGCTTAATTTCGGGACTTGTTGAGTCATGGTTTTTAATATGCAATCGAGCATTGTTCGTTAATTGGGTTGTTATGGTTCCTGGACATGGGACATTGAATTAGACATAGTTGATTTAAATTGCATTGACTTGTTCATTTGTTTATCGCATGTAGAGTATGTTGGTTTGATATTGTTGGGAATTATTGACATTATAGTACTTTTAAAATTTTGTGGACGAAATTTCCTTATTTTAATGTTTAAAAATATTTTATGGTGAATAAAATAGATATCGATACTGGTTGGACGAGATGAATGATGATTTGGATGTGTTTTGATGAAGAGGAGAAGGGTAAATAAAATATAAAAAAAATTAAAAAATTAAAAATTTTCAAATTTTTGGTCAGAGGGCCTTCCGTGACCAGTCATGCAATTTGTCCCTTTTTCCGTGACCAATCTGGCGGGTAGCATATTTTTGGTCAGTAGGCTTTCATGACTAGTCACGCGATTTGCCCCTTTTCCGTGACCAGTCACGCAGGTGGACGCACAGATTTAAAAGTGATGATCCAAACTTTTTAAACACAACCAATACATCCCCAAATCAGATTTTTTCCCCACCTCTCTCTAAGAAACCTACATCTCTCATTGCCCCACCCCAAGATACTTGATTAAACCTCCATATCTCTCAAATTTCTTCAAGAATCCTTCATTTTCCTTTGATTTCTAGCACTTGGAGGTGTGTTCTTGCTTGGAGATGGCTTATTTGGGCTTCCTTCAAGCTAGGGCTTCATCATTTAAGGTTAAGCCTTAGATTTTCTTCTTGAGGTAGGGATTTTCTTACTTCTCTTACATGTATATGGTTTATTATTGATATATTGTGCATTTACCCTTTGTGTTAAGGGCTTGAGCATGTTCAGGTGTGTTTGGGATTTTTTTTACTTGAAGTGTTCATCTTTATGGAATAGATACTATGTTTGTTGCTTGAAAACGTTGAAATATGATATCCTTAATAGAGGCGAGGCATATTACCGTTTGGTTCTAATTTACGGTTGTTACATTGAAATAATGGGAGTAACTTACGGACCTTGTTGTATGTGAACACAATGACCAATGTGGTATGTGAACTAGACTCCCCAATGGGATTAGCAGAAATATTGTGGACTAGACTCCCCGATGGAAAAGCTAGGAATATTGTGAACTAGACTCCTGGATGGGAAGGCTAGGAACGTACGAACTAGACTTCTCGATGGAGATGTTACGAATGTTGTGAACTAGACTCCCTAACAGGATGGCTAAAAAATGGGACTAGGATTCTACGGGAATGCTTGGCATGAAATATTGTTATTGTGGATTCGAATGTGTTACTTGATGATGACGAGAACAATTATGTGAGACGAGCCTCTGATGAGTAGGTTTCAATTCGGAAATGAATCGGTCATAATTTAATGCATCTTATCATAATACATTAAAGTTAAGCATTATTGTTTACCTTCTATGCCATGACATTCCATTTTCATGTAAGATCTACATAGAATTTCTCTATTGGGCTCTTGGGCTCAACCCTTACTTGTTTTCAAGTTCAGTCCCTGATATTTAGCTCGGAGTTGGCATGGAGTGCTTGGAGTTGTGCATGACATTCTATGAGTCATATCCGTGGAGTTATTTGACATCTTTTTATCTATTTTTGAAAAAAATGTATCATAACTCTAGTTGATTTGAATGTCTTAACTCAAATGTAATATTCTTAATCCAACTTTTGTAATGTTGTAAGAACTTAACTTTTGTTAAAAAATTGGGCTTTTGGGTTTTTGTTGAGAACTGTGAACATATATGCAATTCATTTTATATTATTGTTAAGTTAAAATTGAGGGCGTAACATTTACTATCATGGAATGTCAGAGGGCTGGGGAGAAGGGACAAAAGAAGAAAAATCAAAGAATTGTTTTGGAACAATAAGGTAGACATGGTTTCTTCAAGAAACATTTCAAGAGATTGGGTTAGATCCTTGTGGTGGGATGACAAAACATTGAGTATGGGAAGTGGATGAACGGGGCTTAGCTGGGGGTCTGTTATGCACTTGGTAGACTGATTTCTTCTCCATTTTTGTTGGGTGCACCTCCAGAGAACTCATCTTACTTGAAGGTAAAATCAAGAACTCCTTTGATTGCACTTTCCTCAATCTTTATGCACCTAATGATGTTTTGGGAAGAAGAAACCTATGAAATTTTTAATTTGAACAAAACCTACCAATATCCTTGGTTCCTTATTGGGCATCTAGATGGAGTCATCAGTATCAATGAAAGAAAAGGATGTTTAAGGAGAAATAGGAGCATGGCAGACTTAACAAACTTCATAGACAACATGGAACTCAATGATCTACCACTTATGGGAAGAAAGTTCACCTTGTCTAAATCAACCTTACGTGGTGTTGGGGTGACTGACAATTTAGTGGAATCTATGGCTTATGAGTTGAATTGCAAGGTTGGTAAGCATTTATCAAAATAACCTTGGAGCTTAAGTATCAGTTGGTTAAGTATCGACACCCTAATAAGAATCAAAATAAGAGCTTAAGTATCTCAAATTTGAAGAATTGCTATAAAGTGAAGTGAGCGAGTGGACTGACAACATAAACGTGTTTGGTTGATATATGGGCCGAAAACAGTTAGATAAATAAGATTTCCAACCAGGTGTTGATACATTGTGGCATTTAGAAGAGGCTACAATCAGTTGGTCGCAACTTGGTGTTTAACTCCAAAGGAGTGTCAACGTAGTTTCAAAAGCAAGACACTAACTATAGGATCAAATAGAGAAACACCACATAAGTTGTAGCAATAGATGACCAAAAAACCAGTCTAAAATCAACATCTGAAGCATTTGATCCTATGGCTAGACCACTCCAAAAAAGAAAACATAAATAGCAATAGACCACTTTAAAAAGAAAAGATAAGGCCATGCAGCAGCGTCCACAACTCCAAAAAAAAAAAAACTCATGATCATAGATGGGGCCTAAGGATTTAATTATGCTTGGGAACAATTCTATGGATGTGTGCAACCAACAAAAACAAACAAATTTTGCAAAGTAAATAAACTTCGGATACTAACCAGCAAGTTGTGGTCCTCGAACATCCAAAGTACTGGTTGAACCCGCCCCTTTGTTGTCTTAAGAAGCCCATGATCATAGACATGGCTCCTTCTTGCTTTTTTTACCCTCCAAAAGCTCTGCTATGGAATCCTTGTGTGTTTGCAACTCCTCCTTTTGTGCCAATATTTCCTCCTTGTGCACCAATATTTCTGCCTTTTGTGCAAATATTTCCTCCTTTTGTGCCCAAATTTTCTCATTTTGCTCTTGTACCTTTGCCTCAAGGCGTGAAACATATTCTTCATTGTTTACAACTACAACAGTGGTCCTAAGAGAGGACTTAGGCCTCATACCTAGTCCTTTCACATAGCCTAGCCATGGCTTGAGTACAATCCTCAATAGCTCCTCTTCTGTCATCAGGGTTGCATTAGGCTGGGAAGACTGTTCGGCCTCTATCTATTCCATCTTATCCTGTCAATAGAAATAATGGAGCAATTTACAAAGGTAAGTTGTTAGCTATAAAAATTTAGCAAACACAACAAATAACTTGATATACATACGAAATTCTCCTTGCTTTCCTCACAGATTCACTGTTGTGTCTTTTCATTATAGTGCATGGATTTGTAAACGACTTTCAGCATGGGCTCAAGACCACTATCTTGTTTCATCTGGTCGATTGAATTTGAAAACACTCAAATTCATTAAACATGTACACAGATTTATTAAACTTGAGAGGTAAAAGAAAATTTACCTTATGTACCCTCACTGGGATCGACCTCAATCCGCATCTATATTTTGACTTACTTTTGCTCTTGTTCTTAATGTTTATCTTGGATCTCTTCTACAAGGAGAACACCCACAAAATATAACTACAAAAAAGAACATATAAACTAGTGTAGAAAAAGAATGTTCTTTCGAGGCCCTAAAGTTTCTATGGTACGGACTTTTTTCGATGCTTAAAAATTTTGAACAAAGAGTTTCATTGGTCAAAGAGGTTACCTGAAACTTTGTATTACTCCACTTGTCATCGATTAGACTTGTCCACTATTGGAGGTTGACTTGAAGTGGTGGGTGGTTTCTAGCATACTCATCCCCCCTTAGCTTTCTTAAGTTCCTTGTATTTTCTGTAAAGCTTGTGGGAGAAGTCACTCAATCTCCGCCCAAAGTGTGTTGTCAGTGCCTTACTAACATCAATGGAATCAACTTGTAGGTCAAATTGATCCTACCAAAGACAATACTAGAAGTCAGGAATATCGTACATTTATGAAAGAAACAAATCGGTAGACATTGCAAATACAGATGGGAAAGAAGCAAAATATAGAAACTGGTTTATTGCTAGCTTATAAGACGCAAACAATGTTAAACATAAGTTAGAAAGTACATACATTACCTCTATACGTTGAAGCATAGGAGCCTTTACAGCTTTGTCCACTGCCTTCCACTCGAGGACGCTGAGATATGCCAAATGAGTCTAGACCTCGAGGCCAATTTTTGAGGCTCGTTTAGCAACATAGTTCCCTACGGGCGCACGAAATTCCCGTGGGATGGGAACAGGCAGCTTTCCTATTTTTTCAACTAACTCTTGCACCTCTAAGCCCCGCATTGGTCCACGACCCCATTTATCAATTTCTAATATAATGATATCATATCAATTAAGTGAACAAGCTTAAATTAGATCTAAACAAATAAAAAAACTATACATCATATATAAATTCTTTTACAAGTTAGACTTGGAAAAACAAAACATCATTAGACGTTCAGCCTACTATAATATTACCTTTAGATGGTGAGGGTTGGGTAATTGGTGTTGCGTCACTTTGCAACTCAACATTGAGGGACAGTAAATGTTGGGCACCCACTTGTAGACATGTAGTTGACCTTGTTAGCCTTTTAGGGACAAGAGTTGCCTCATGTTGTAAATGAAGAAGTGCAGAAGTGCAGGTTCAGGCTACTTGGTGGTGTCCTTGTGACCTAACATAAAATATGAAATGGATAACTCAAGATAATTGATATGAATAGATGATAACTCAAAAGAAGCACAAACCATTTTCATTTGCACCTATCCTTCAGACATACACATATATGAAATGGACAAACACCATCCTACTACATTATTCAATTTCATAGTACAAACCTCTTGTTGAAAAGAACCAATAGATTCATCATTGCTCTCATTCTCATCATCCGATGGTCTATAGTCACTGTCATCCTCAACCCTTGTTTGTTTTCCATTCTCATTCGCATGGTTAGGCCCACTCAAAACTATCGAAGGAAATCATCTTTGCTTCTAGTCCAGCTATTTCATTTTACTATTGTTGGAGTTGATATTCTTGTTTCTTTGCCTCTCATACTCTGTTAGTTTGTTCTTAGTGGCTAGAAAGCTTGGTTTGAGGCATTGTATTCCGCTTTTGGACATTTTGCACAACTCTGAACCTTAAATTTAAAACCTGCAATAGACCTCACAAATAGTGCATTTTTCACAGCTTGCAAGGCATGACAATAGAGCAGCATACTG
The DNA here is from genome assembly GCA_014822125.1 of Arbutus unedo. Classification (NCBI taxonomy): domain Eukaryota; kingdom Viridiplantae; phylum Streptophyta; class Magnoliopsida; order Ericales; family Ericaceae; genus Arbutus; species Arbutus unedo. Next base: position 6,811 of record JABCMJ010033507.1, on the reverse strand, counting down.
TAATTGAAAACCTACAGTAATAGAGTTTTCCTCAGCTGTAGACCATCCAAAGAGCACACCAATTGAACCTACATCCACAGATATGGAAACCCTTTCGCAATTTCTTGACAGAGAATTTAGGGAGCACAACATTGTGTGTTTCTAATGCTATTTGTATTTCTAATGGACTTATTTCTGAACTGTTGGATGCTTATCTTGTATTTTGTGCAGTGACAATTAAGACACTAGAAGCCTTGATCTTAATGTTTTTGTGATATTATTTTCCAATTTGAATTGAAGCATAGAAAATCATGAATTTTCTTATTTTCCCTTCCAAGAAGTTGCAATTATGGATTTTGAATCTTATGGTTGTTAATGTGTTTGATATTTTGTTGCTTATGTGTGTGTTTTTTTTTTGTCTTTCTACCTGATCGCAAGGATCGTTATGGAGAATACCACTTGGTCAGTAATTTGTTCCAAAAACTATTGGCTTACTTCTCTTAAATTGGAGGAAATAGTTTAAAATTAGAATTACTTTACCCCTCGCCAGAAACACCTAGCAAGTTTTGTATTTCATCCATCCAAATAATCTTTCTACCTTCTGCGTCTGGGTCTTTTAATCTGTTCACAACACCAGTGTAGAATCACATTACTGTAGGGTCTTTACCCATTCTCTAGCACTTGGTAAGACATTCCTTACAAGGGCAACACTTAAGTTCTTGATGTCTAACGTATACAAATGTATATTGGATTGTGCTGTTAAACACAAAGTGAGGCCCATGGTGTAGATTCTGTCAAATGCATACGAGATCTTTGTAGTTCTCTAAATGCTAATTTTGTTTCTCTCCTGCCATAGGTAACATACCATAGCTGCCCATGCAAGTTTCCTGAAAATATTGTGCAACTTTTTCCCAAAAGACTATCCAATCAAACTGTAATTTCCTTCATACCAATAATGACTAGGCTTAGAAATGCAGCATGCTTGAGAAACCAAAACCCATGCAGATATTAGAAATACACAATGTTGCCCTTTGTAAACACAATATGTTGCATTTATAGACAGGAACATTCATGTTTAACACTAGTAAAATTAAAGCAAAAATGGGAAGAAGTTTTTGCATACTCATTCGTTCCATCATCCATCAATGTTTTGTTGTATTACATATGCTACTACCATTCAACTGAAATGAAGCACATTCAGCTCAATCAATTACCAAATAGTAGATGTAAACCATAAAGCAATGTAAATAATCTAATTCCTACCCAGTTGCCCAAATAAAACATAAACCACTGGAGAACAGTTTATAAACTGTTTTTGAATCAAACATGGTCCACTCCGTCACCAACCGGCAAGTTTAGGTGTCCATAAAATGGAGAATAAAACCATGCAGGTTAGAACCAATTTATTGATGACTGTGTTAAACCCACGTTCTTTATGCATTGCACAAGAGATTGCGGATTACCAGACTAGGACAATCGCAATTTGACATTGAGTTATTGCTCGTGTCAGACATTTGTCAATCTCTACAACTATGTTTGAAGTTGAAAACATGATAACATGCTTATTAAACCTTCATAGTTGCAGTCAAATGGTTATAGACAAGATGCAAAGTGAACATGATATATCGTATATTGTTTTATACACGCACACAAGCACATGGCCCCAAACTTTTAGGAAAACCATAGTACTTGGAAAATTAGATGCTCTTCATCCATATACATCACATACATGAGAACTACATATCATAATCCATATCTGGATCCATATCATCGGGTAATTCATGCCCTTCATCAAGTTCGTTGTTTGTTTTCCCTTCCATTGCTTCATCTAATGGCCTAGTCCCTAAAATATCCTCGGCCTTGACGTCGTCCTTATAACATCGAATATCATTTTCAATGTTAATTGGGACAACTGATGTCATGTATTCTTATTGGAATGCAACACTAGATTTCGAGGTATCTAATCATTTTGCATCACCCATTTCTGGTACATCAAACAAACCCCTATGTTGGGCCAGTAGCACGAATTGTCAAGGTTCGCCCCATTTTGTATCATTTACGTAGAATACTTATTTTGCTTGACTCGATAGAATAAATGCATCATTTTGATACCAACGATTGGTGACATCAATGTTTGTGCAATATTTATCGGTGCGTATTATTCTACTTCTCCCATTTTTGTTGTTCGTGTTATGCCATTCACATTGAAACAAAACAACTTTATTACCAAACATATACTCAACCTCCCATATATTAGTCAAATGACCATAAAAGTTATGCATCTCTCCCTCATGGTTCCCTTCTGCAAGCACGCCACTATTCTGACTTGTACGACGATTATCAAGTTCTCTAGTATGGAACCTCGCACCATTAATAATGCAACCTAAATACTCTTTCACTAGCGAATTGGGACCATTTGCTAACGACCATAGTTCATCGGTTGCCTCTAGTGACTCATCAAGCCTCAACCTATTTATCTACAACCATAGGCAGGATAAAAAAATTATTAAGTTAACTAAACACAACTCTACATTGATTTTATAGTATTTAGCTTCTTGCAAAATTTGAAAAGTCTTACCTCTCTTTAAACCACTTGGGAAATTCTTTTCATTGTATATTTGTTATTTGTTGTCCACTTGGAACATGTAATACACTCTTGTGTTCCCTACACAAAGAATGTGAGAAATGGGTAAAATACAACTATTAACTATTATTGTATTAGAAAATTGATTATACTTTTTGAGTTACTCAGACAAACATCCCTAAATATTAGAAACACGTACTCTAAATACTTCTCCAATTCAGGGCTATTGTACAACACAAACCAATGAGCAATATCACGAAACTCCTGTGGCTGGTCACTGTCCTTTGTGCCCATCCCAATAGGACGAGCTCTTCCCGTGAATACTGTCAACCCCTGTCAATGTTCACCACAATCTTCATTCCGTTCCGGTCGACTATATATGCACGGTTTCAATCCCGTCTAGGTACGTTGAGCAAAACTCCTTGACAATGTAAACTTCTACGATTGAACCTTTTGGTCGAGCTCGGTTGGAAACAAAGCTTTTTAATTTTTCAAGATGCCTAAAACAAGTTCAGACTACAACACAAATACATTTTAATCCACACTTAGTTTGTGATCAATTACCTTTCGATCACATACATCCACCGCTATTGCACTGGTCCTTCGAGAATGACCTCACGCGGCAAATGAACAGCTAAGTGGGTATAAATTAACTTTACACAAGATATACACGTGGCTTGAATAAAGAAATCCTCGAAACAAATATTATTCGTATACAAATTTTATGGGCCCTTACATTTTTATACATGCACCACATGATCAAATAAAATTCAACTTCTTTGCAAAACTTACTAGATGTCAACGAGTTTTTTTTTTAATTCTTGAAAATAGTTTAATTTTTTTTGATGAAATAAGTTTTGAAAGTATTACTATTGAAGTGAGTAATGTTTTTATGACCAACACTAAGTGCCCATAATTAGGTGTCATCCATGATCCGTGACCTCTATAATATGGAAAAACTAGCTTATTATTTTTCTTTTCGAAAAGAAAATACTACATGAGTTAAGGATATGCTTCCAGCGCTAATTAAAAGTTGGTTTCTCAAAATTTGGCTCTCAAAAAATATATAGTTAATCTTTTAAATTTTTTTATCATTTTATTTAAGCTTATTTATTTGGATAGACACAAGAAATCAAAATATAAAATATTAATTAATTCTAAAAAAGTGTATGATAAAATAATGCAAAAAGTACTAAAGTTGGTAAAAAATTATTTTTAATTTTTAGAGAATCTTAAAATTTTGTAGTGATTATTTACATGGATTTTTTCATTAATACATATTTTAAAATTTAAACAATATTAAAATGTAAGAAAATGCAAATAAAATAAAATAAGATTTAATATTAACTAACTTAATCCACACACTATATATTATGTACAATGTGTGTGTATGTGTATGTGAGAAAAGTATTCTAGTTACAATGAGTATTTTTAAGGGCACATATACACATTATCTATATTTACCGTTAAAAATTGAACGAAAAACTAACAAATGAATATTATGCCACGTTTTCTTAATTGGAGGGGCAACTTGTAATTAAGCTTAAAACAATCGTGGTGGTAAGGTGAACTCACATTTAAGAAATTCATTTCAACTTTGTTGGGTATCAGATTCCAAACAGGAGTGCTACTGTCAACTCTTAAGTTTGTTTAGTGGAGAATATTAATCATCTCTCTCTCTCTCTCTTCTCTGTGATTAATTTCACCTTCTTCTGTTTTCGAACTCAAAGTTTGTGTTAACGATACCACCTTAAAATTTCAAGGGAATTATAATATAAATTATGTATTCCTGATTTTCTTATTTTCCTATTTTGTCTCTATTAGTTATTTTTAAATGTTCTTTCTCATTTAATTAGGTCGCTTTCGTATAATGCTAACAATTGAACACATTATTCTCTTCTCATATCTTTAATTCAACAAAAAGAGAAAAATGAAAATTATACACTCCCATTTGCGTGTGTATGATGTACATCCCCTGACCGCATTTAATTAATTCATAAGAGCAAGAGTTCCAAAAAACATACTAATTAATGACGAAAAAAATACGAAATAACTATTTTTGGTGTCCTTAATTGTGTCTTTCTATTTGAGCTTTCTTAATTTTGACTCATATTTTTCACATTTATAATTTCTCTCTTCGAGAAATTAAGCGTAAAGAAAATAACAAAAACTATGCAAAAATTACGAAATATAAAAATAATTTAATCAAAGCTCGGCCTAAATTCTAAATTGTAACATTTTGTATTTCTCATAACACATTTGACATAAATTCATAACATATCGATGCTATGAGGTTCTATCTTGACATGTTTTTTTAAGCAAAGGATATAGACTCTTACACAAATATTATGAGTTTGAATACAAAATATGGAATTCAAAAAAGTTAGGAAATTGCATATCGTACATACTTTCAAATAGAAAATATATTGATACACTTACCCCGAAGAAACGAAACGAATTAAAAAACAAACAAGAAACATATTTTTTTCAATTGTAGTTTTGTGGAACACTAACCAGGAACAAATTTTTTTTTCTTAAGCAAAAACTCTAAGTTTTCATAAAATATTTATTTTGAAATTTTTTATTACACGTCTAACTAATAGGAGTCTAAGGCAAATAAGTAAACAAAATCCCTCATTTAGTAATAAAACCAAATAATGCTTTTGGCAAAAATTGATCACTTGACCATAAGTTCAGCTATCATTGTGAGATATTGAAGACAACTTTTTTTTATTTATTTGGTTAAAAAGTCAGGTTTTTTTTTTTTTTTTTTAATAAATTCCTCGAAAACAACTTTGGAAAGGAAAAATGTATACCAAACAGACATAAAAGCATCATAAAAGCTCTAATGTCAATAGGGTGATTAAAGTTTGATTCCATATCACCCATGATTTATTCGATCTAATGGAATCAAATTCCACAACAAAGGCCGAGCAAAAAAGGAGTTCCACAACAAACGAAGTACTCCTCTCGTTTTGTTCTCTCCCCAAGAACTTTGATAATTTCCTGAATGGAGCAGGAGACTATCTACAACAGAATCACCAGAGGAAGATTTTCATCTTATGAGAGGTTAATGGCAATCTTCTTCGGCCTCGTTGCTGTATTCTCACCTCTCTATATCGACAAGAAACCCGCAATCGAGCTGGAGTCGGATGAGCAACCACTTAATTATATGTTTTCCTATTTGCCTTTTCTTCTGTTGGTTTTGATTTTGGCCATCTTTTTGTTGGATTATTTTGACCAAAGATTTACCAGGTTCGATGCTTACTGGATTTACAGAGCTTGTGGTTCTTCTACTGGAATTCTTATCATTCTCTTGCTTCTAGCGTTGGTTTTGAAATGTAAAGCTTCTGCTTAAGTAAGAGGGAGAGGGGCATGCAGATGCGTACAGAGTGCATGCTTACTATCAGTATTATGTGTTCTACTTCCTTCAGATCATCATGAATTCCTTTCATCATCAGAGTTCTCTCTTGGAACATTGAACATGTTAATATATTTCCTATATAAGACTTCTCTCTTGTATAATGTGAACATATTTTCCTTCCCAATTATGTTAATAGAACACGAAGTTGAAGGTGTGTTTGACTCTTGAATTTGTCGAGAGACTCGAATAGAGATGGAGATGGAAATGGGGGGTGGGGGGTAATGATGCGGTGCTCATCTTCGATGAATGTCTGATCGAAATGAAAGAGCAAAAGGTAAAGGTGGGAAAAGAGATCAGTTGGAGGGGAGACGTTGGGAGGAGATGGGTCTCAATGATTGTTTGACAATTTTTTTTTTTTTATCGGTCAAAAATAGAATGTATTGACAATTTGAATTTACAAAGCGTCCTGAAGTTGGCAAGAGTCTAACCGATGAGAGAATACATCTGTGAGAATTTAATCATAAATAAAATGATCACAAACTCACCAAAATTTCGTAAAAAAGTCTTTTATTAAAGTCCAAGTTTAACAAGTTCGAAATCAAATACAAAAGAGATTACCTTGGCCTATAATAATCATTACCAAAATGGAAGTGTTCAAGAATGTTACATTGTTTAAGTCAAAATAACAAAAATATGAGTTCTCGTACATCTTTTCAAAAATTAAAAACAAAAGATATTGGGTAATTCCTCTATGTAAGCTTTCAATCAAAAAGTACATTAATCTATACACACCAAACACTCACTACAGCAAAATTAGTTCGTAATAACAAAACAATTTTGTTGTAAAAACTACATTTTTCGTCGTTAACTCATTAGGCGACGAA
>JABCMJ010033490.1:0-21321 GCA_014822125.1 Arbutus unedo | reverse complement strand
TTTATTTATGTTTGATAAAAAGTAGGGCGTGACAGCAAGATAAAGGATTCCATATTAGAAGGGAGTTTACTTTCTAATAACGGATCCCTTGTTTGGCGTCGGTCAAATTTTGATGATCCAAACTGCTCAATGTATTTAAAATATATTTTTAAGTGTTAACCCTAGAAATCAATTGAAAATATTATTCAGAAAACCTTGATCGATTCTGTGTTTCATAAAATTGTTCTATCAGTATTTATCAAAAATTATTTAGATCAAGTTGATTTTTTGCGAGCAACCTCAAAAATAAGTTTTAAATACATTTTACGGTTTGGATCATCAAAATTTGATCAGAAAATAAGAGATTCGCACCGTAGTAAAATAAGAAATCCATTATTAGAAGGGAGTCGTATATGAGTTAGTTTTCTAATAAGGGATCCCATGTTTTGCGGCCGTCAAATCTGGATGATCTGAACAACTCAATCTGTTTAAAAAATATTTTTAACGTTTAACGTGAGAAATCAGCTCAAAATAATATTTGGATAGGCTTGTGTTTAAAAAATATTTTTAACGTTTAACGTGAGAAATTAACTCAAAATAATATTCGGAAAGGTTTGATCGAATCAATGTTTCATAAAATTTCTCCTGTCAATATTTATTAAAAACTGTTTATTTCAAGCTATTCTCTATGTTGTTTGGAGCCGATTTCTTGCTGGTACCTTCTGAAACATGTTTTAAATATACTAAACGATTCGAATCAACAAAATTTGAACAGAAAATAAGAGAGTCGCACTGTAGCAAGATAAGGAATTGCTTATTAGAGGGGAGTCGTATATGAGTTCGTTTTCTAATAAGGGATCCTTTGTTTTGCGGCGGTCAAATTTTGACGATGCTAACCGATCGATGTGTTTAAAACATATTTTTAAGGGTTAACACCAGAAATCTGCGCAAAATATTATTTGGAAAGACTTGAACCATTCAGTGTTTTATAAAATTGTTCTTGTCAGCATTTATCAAAAACTGTTTAGAGCCCTTCTCTATGTTATTTTGAGCCGATTTCTTTCTGGTACCCTCAAAAACATGTATTAAACACATTAAATGATTCGGATAATCAAAATTTGATTCGAAAATAAGTGATTCGCAACGTTAAAAAATAACAAATCTTTTGTTAGAAGGGAGTCGTATATGAGTCAGCTTTTTAATAAAGGATCCCTTGTTTTGCGGTGGTTCAATTTTGATGGTCTGAATTGTTCAATGTATTTAAAATATATTTTTAAGCAACGTGAGAAATCAGTACAAGACATTATTCGAAAACAATTGATCCATTCATTGTATTATAAAATTGTTCTAGATAGCATTTATCGAAAATTATTTGGAAAAAGCGCTTATTTATGTTTTTTTAGCCGATTTCTTATGGGTATCCTCAAAAACATATTTTAAACATATTGAACGGTTCGGATCATCAAAATTTGATCAAGAAATAAGAGATTCACACCGTACCAAGATAAGGAATCTCTTATTTGAAGGGAGTCGTATATGAGTTTGTTTTCAATAAGTTATACCATGTTTTGTGGCGATCAAATTTGGATAATCCAAACCGCTCAGTGTGTTTAAAACATATTTTTTAGGGGTAGAGAGAGAGATCAGCTCCAAATATTATCACGAAAAACATGATCTATTTAGTGTCGAAAACTGTTTAGATCAAGCCTTCTTTATATTGTTTTGAGCTGATTTCCTACGGGCACCCTCAAAAACATATTTTAAACACATTGAATGGTTCGGATCATCAAAATTTGATAAGAAAATAAGAGTTTTGCATTGTAGAAATATAAAGAATTACTTGTTAGAACAGAGTCGTATATGAGTTAGTTTTATAATAAGGGATCTCTTGTTTTGCGACGATCAAATTTTGATAATGTCAACCGCTCAGTGCATTTAAAACATATTTTTAAGGATTTGTGTGAGAAATCAGCTCAAAATATTATTCGAAAAGGGTTAATCCATTCAGTGTTTCATAAAATTATTCCTATCAGCGTTTATCAAAAAACTGTTTAGATCAACCCTACTCTATGTTGTTTTAATCTGATTTCTCTCAAGCACCCCCAAAAACATGTTGTAAACACTTTGAACGGTTTGGATTCACAAAAGTTAATTAGAAAATCAGAGATTTGTACCATAGCAAAATAAGAAATCTCTTATTAGAAGAGAGTTATCATTCTAATAACAGATCCTTTGTTTTGCGTCGGTCAAATTTTGACGATCCGCTCAATATGTTTAAAACTTATTTTTAAGCGTTAACAGTAGAAATCAGTTTAAAATATTATTCAAAAAAGCTTGATCCGTTCAGTATTTCATAAAATTGTTCAAGTCAGAATTTATCAAAAACTATTTAGATCAAACTCTTCTGTTTGTTTTTTGAGCCGATTTATTCCAGGCACCTCAAAAACATGTTTTCAGTACATTGAACGGTTCAGATAAGCAAAATTTGATTAGAAAATAAGATATTCGCACCGTAGCAACATAAGATATTCCCTTATTAGAAGTGAGTCAACTTTTTAATAAGGATCCTTTGTTTTGCGGCATTCAAATCATGATGATCTGAACCGCTCAATGTGTTTAAAACATATTTTTAAGGGTTAACGCAAGAAATCAGCTAAAAAAATTATTTGTAAAGGCTCGATCCATTCAGTGTTTTACAAAATTGTTCCCCTAAGCATTTATTGAAAACTATTTAGATTTTCACTATGTAGTTTTGAGCTAATTTCTTGCTCGTACTCTTAAAAATATGTTTTACGCATATTGAACTGTTCGGATCATCAAATTTTGGTAAGTAAATAAGAGATTCGCACCGTGCAAGATAAGGAATCTCTTATTAGAAGGGAGTCGTATATGAGTTAAATTTCTAATAAGGGATCCCATGTTTTGCGGCCGTGAAATTTTGATGATCCGGATAGCTCAATGTATTTATAACATATTTTTAACAATTGAGGAGATAAATCAGATCAAAATAATATCCGAAAAGGCTTGATTCATTCAGTGTTTCATAAATTTGTTCCTGTCTGCATTTATGAAAAATAATTTAGATCAAGCCCTTCTCTATGTTGTTTTGAGCCAATTTCTTCCAGGCACCCGGAACAAGATACAGGATCCCTTGTTTTGCGGCCATCAAATTTTGAAGATCCGAACAGCTCAATGTGTTTAAAACATATTTTTAACGGTTAACACGATAAATCAGCTCCAAATAATATTCAGAAAAACTTGATCTTATTCTGTGTTTCATAAAATTAAATCTATTTGCATTTATCAAAAACTGTTTACGTCAAGCCCTTCTCTATGTTGTTTTGAGCTGATGCGCGTACCCTAAAAAACATGTGTTAAACACACTGAACTGTTTGGATCATCAAAATTTGATTAGAAAATAAGATGTTCACACCATAGTAAGACAATAAATCTCTTATTAGAAGGGAGTTAACTTTCTAATAAGGGATCCCTTGTTTTGCGGCGATCAAATTTTGATGATCCAAACAGCTTATTGTTTTGAAACATATTTTTAAGGGTTAATACCAGAAATCAGCTCAAAATCTTGTTCGCAAAGGCTTGATCCATTCTGTGTTTCATAAAATTATTTTTGTCAGTATTTATCAAAAACTACTTACATCAAACCTTCTCTATGTTTCTTTGAGCCGATTTCTAGCGGGTACCCTCAAAAAAATTTAAACACATTGAACGGTTTGGATAATCGAAATTTGATCAAGAAATAAGATATTCACATCGTAGCAAGTTGATGAATCCCTTATTAGAGGGAAGTTAGCTTTCTAATACGGGATCCCTTGTTTTGTGGCGGTCAAATCTTGATGATCCGAACCGTTCAATGTGTTTAAAATATATATTTTTGAGGGTTTACGCCAGAAATCGACTCAAAATATTATTCGAAAATGTTTGATCCAATTAGTGTTTTATAAAATTGAGCATTTATCAAAATTAGTTTTGATTAAGTCCTTCTCTATGTTTTTTTAAGCCCGATTTCTTGTGGCTACCCTCAAAAACATGTTTTAAACACATTGAATGATTCAGATCATCATAATTCGATTAGAAAATAAGAGATTCTCACCGTAGCAAGATAAGGAATCCCTTATTAGAAGGGAGTTAAGCTTTCTAATAAGGGGTCCCTTATTAAAACGGAGTTAAGCTTTCTAATAAGGGATCCCTTATTAAAACGGAGTTAAGCTTCCTTATCCCTTATTTTGCGGCGGTCAAATCTTGATGATAGTTTACCAAAAAAAAAATCTTGATGAGCTGAACCTCTCAATGTGTTTAAAACATATTTTGGTGGGTTCATGCTAGAAATTAGTTCAAAATATTATTCCGAAATACTTGATCCATTCAGTGTTCAATAAAAAATTTTCTATCTGCATTTATAAAAAACTGTTTAGATGAAGCCATTCTCCTTGTTGTTTTGAGCAGATTTTTTACGAGTACCCTAAAAAATATGTTTTAAACACAGTGAACGGTTCGAGCCATCAAAATTTGATTATGAAATAGGAGATTCGGAACATATTAAGATAAGGAATCCCTTATATTAGTAGGGAGTTTACTTTTTAATGAGGGATCCCCTGTTTTGTGGCGATCAAATCTTGATGATCTGAACCGCTCAATGAGTTTAACACATATTTTTAAGGGTCAACGCCAAATATCAGCTCAAAATGTTGTTCGGAAAGGATTGATCCATTCAGTGTTTCATAAAATTATTTCTGTCAGCATTTGTCAAAAACTGTTTAGATCAAACCATTCTCTATGTTGTTATGAGCCGATTCTTTTGTAAGTACTCTCAAAAACATGTTTTAAATACATTGAATGGTTTAGATCATCAAAATTCGACCAGGAAATAAGCATCGTAGCAAGATAAGGAATTCCCTATTTGAAGGGATCTCTTGTTTTGCGACGATCAAATTTTTATGATCCGAACCGCTCAATGTGTCTCAAACATATTTTTAAGGGTAACGCTAGAAATTAGCTCAAAATATCATTCAGAAAGACTTGATCCATTCAGTGTTTCATAAAATTTTTCCTGTCAGCATTTATCAAAAACTATTTAAATCAAGCTTTTTTCTATGTTGTTTTGAGTTGATTTTTTGCGAGCAACCTCAAAAATAAGTTTTAAACACATTTTACGGTTCGGATCATCAAAATTTGATCAGAAAATAAGATATGCGCATCGTAGCAAGATAAGAAATCCTCTATTATAGGGGATCCCTTGTTTTGTGTCTGTCAAATTTTTATGATCCGAATCGCTGTATGTGTTTAAAACGTATTTTTAAGGATCAATGCCAGAAATCAACTCAAAATTTTATTCGAAAAGGCTTGATACATTTAGTGTTTCATAAAATTGTTTCTGTCAGCATTTATTAAAAACTGTTTAAATCATTCTTCTCTATGTTGTTTTGAGCCGATTTCTTGTGTTTCCTCGAAAGCATGTTTTAAACATATTGAACGGTTTGGATCATAAAAATTTGATCAGAAAATAAGAGATTTGCACCGTAGCAAGATAAGAAAACCCTTATTAGAAGGTAGTTAGCTTTCTATTTAGGGATCCCTTGTTTTTTGCGGCAGTCAAATCTTGATTACCCAAACCACTCAATGTGTTTAATACATATTTTTTAAGGTCAATGCCAGAAATCAGCGTGAAATATTATTTGAAAAAGTTTGATCCATTCAGTGTTTCATAAAATTGTTTCTGCAAGTATTTATCAAAAGCGTGTAGATCAAGTCATTCTCTATATTGTTTTGAGTCAATTTTTTGTGGATGCCCTTAAAAATAAGTTTTAAACACACCGAACGATTAGGATCATTAAAATTTGATTAGAAAATTAGAGATTCAGAACGTAGCGAGATAAGAAATCCCTTATTAGAAGGAAGTTTGCTTTCTAATAAATGATCCCTTGTTTTCTGGCCGACAAAATCTTGATGATCCAAACCGGTCAATGTGTTTAAAACATATTTTTAAGGCTTAATACCAGAAATCAGCTCAAAATATTATTCGGAAAGGCTTGTTCTATTCAGTCTTTTATAAAATTGTTCCTTTCAGCATTTATCAAAAACTGTTTTGATCATGCCTTTCTCTAAGCATATTCTACCAAATCTCGAATCACCCTCCACTTATGAATGACTAGGCTTGCCAATTGTGTAGACTTTCTACTCAAAGCATCCGCGACCACATTGGCTTTTTTCGGGTGCTATCGTAGATCAAATTCATAATCCTCAATATGCTTCATCTACTGGCGTTGTCGTAGATTCGACTCCTTCTGGAAGAACAAGTACTTCAAACTTTTATTGTCGGAGAAAACTTCAAATTTCTCACCATACAAATAATGCCGTCAAATCTTTAAAGCAAAACCTACAGCCATGAGCTTTAAAATCATGGGTTGGATAATTCTGTTCGTTGGTTTTCTACTATCTCGACCCATACACTACCACTCTACCTCATTTCATCAATACACAACCTAATCCTTTTCTCGAAGCATCACAATATACGGCATATCTGGCTCATCTTTCGGGCACAATCAAAATCGGTGCACTAGTCAAGCGCTTCTTCAATTCCTTAAAGGCTGTTTCGCACGAGTCATCCCACACAAATTGCATCCCCTTTCGTGTCAAACGAGTAATTGGAGCCGTAATCGAGAGTAGTCATGAACAGTATCCGGCCAAGCCGAAAAAGATATGGATCTCAAACACATTTCTCGGTCGCTACCAACTTATAACTGACTCAATCTTCCCTGGGTCAATAGACATACCACTCGTAGACACCACGTGTCCCAAAAAGTTCACCTTAGATAACCAAAACTCGCACATGCTAAGTTTAGCGAACAGTTGATGCTTCTTCAAAATTTCTAAAACAATGGCGAGATGGGATTTATGTTCTTCATCTGAAAGTGAATAGACCAAAATATCTTTAACAAAGACCACAACAAACCGGTCGAGGTACCTTCGGAAAATGAGATCCATGAAGGCAAAAGGCAACCCAAAAGGCATGACCACGAACACTAGTGTCCATAACGCGTCCGAAAGGCAGTCCTCAGAATATCCTCATTCCAAACTCTCAATCGATGATAAAAAACACGTAGTCCCCCGGAGTTGATAAAAAAGATCATCAATCCTCAGCATCGGATACTTATTCTTCACCGTGACATGGTTAAGCTTCCGATAATCAATGCACAAACGCAAAGAGCCATCCTTCTTTTGTGCAAATAAGTTCGGTGCTCCCCACGGCGATGTACTAGGACGGATAAATCCCAAGTCCTGCAACTCTTGTAGTTGCACCTTTAAGTCCTTTAGCTCAGCTGGTGCAAAAATGGTACGGTGCAACAGAAATGAGAGTAGTGCATGAGCGCAACTCTATTGAAAACTCAACCTTTCTCTCAGGAGGTAAACCGGGTAACTCTTCCGGAAATACATCCGGAAAATTGCAAACCACCTCTGGCAACTCCCCACGCATTAATACGTCCTCATCCAAAGTCAAACTAGCCAACAATGCATAAATCAAATCCCGCTCCTGTGGTTCACATAGATAGGGCCCCATTGGCTCCTGACGCTCCCCAAAGAACTCAAAGCACCCATATGTGGGCGAACACATGCGAACCCAGCGTTTAAAACAATCAATGGTGACGTAGAACGCGGATAACCAATCCATACCCAGAATGACATCAAACCCAGACATGTCTAACGCAATGAAATCAAAAGTGAAGCGACGATCAAGGATAGTGAGTTCGCAATCTCTACAAATATGGCTAAGTGGTGATTTTTCTCCAAGAGGAGTCTCAACAAACAAAGGAGGTTCAAGCAAATTAGTTTCTAACTCCAAAGCACATGGAAAAGATGTAGCAATAAAAGAATGAGATGCTCCATAATCAAATAAAACCTTTGCAAAAGAGTTAAACAAGAGGAAATTACCCCTCACAACTGAAACCTTCAGAGCTTGAGAAGAAGATAGTGCAGCAGTAGACATGATATTGAAGACCCTCTCTTGGGTACGCTGAGCCTGTGCATAACCGCCATGCTGTCCTAAACCCAGCAGAGGTGCCGACGAACTTGTACCCCTATCAACATCAGAGCCCTGTGCCAAAGTAGTCTAACGAAGATGGGGCTGCTGCTGCCTCTGAGTACCCCTAAATTGCTGTTGCTACTATCTTTGACCCTGTCCCGGTTGCTGAATAGAACCTGCATCACTGCGCCCACCTGTCCCCTCAGGACAATTTCTAGGCAGATGTCCAAGTTGGCCACAAGAGTAGTAGACCTTCGGCTACACCGTACACTAACTACGAACATGGCCGGGTTGATTGCACGGATGGCAGACTATCGGTGGTCTCGGAGTATTGCTCTTAGCATCAGAGAGGTTACATGGCCTAGGATTTGAATAGCCCTATGGAGGCTGAAACTGCTCCCTTTGTCGCTTACGTTCCTGGCTCCTAGAGCTACCAAAAGATGATGAATCTTGCATAACACCTGATTGTCTCGGTTCCCAAACTCTAGAATCTCGTTATGCCTCCCTGGGCAACTCGAAGCTTCTAGCACACTCGATGATTTCAGTAAAATCCATCTTGTGCTGGCTCACCACAAGCCTCTTCACCGAGGAGTGAAGACCCCTCTCAAAATGATGACATTTGCGATCCTCAATCGTCACTAGCTCTAGTGTGAAACGAGATAAATTCTGAAATTTTGCAGCGTACTCCGACACTGTCATACTTGTTCCAACCTCTCAAATTTTGCAGCGTACTCCGACACTGATAGGTTGACTCAGAGAATAAATAACATTTTCCTTCCAATTCAACACAAGAAAGGTATTGATATCTCCCCAACACGTTTTTGGAAGTCGCATTATATTCCTAGTATTCCCAAAGGAATCTAGTACCCTCCTAACATTTCCGAAAGAATCTAGTACCCTCGTCACATTCCCGAAGGAGTCTGGTGCCCTCCTAGCATTCCCGAAGGAGGCTAGTGCCCTTCTAGCATTCTCAAAAGGGTTTAGTACCTTCCTAGCATTCCCGAAGGAGTCTAGGGCATTTCCGAAGGAGTCTAGTACCTAGTATAATCATTCGTTCAATTGTTAAACACATGATAGATGACAACGTAAATATCCACATGATTCATTTTACCAAGTTCACATTGGGTTCAACATGCATTGATTCTCGGAATATCACTAAAAAGTATTTAACAATGTCCGTCTAGAATAATCAACAAAATCTGCCAATATCAGGGGAGGTCACTCGAGCAAGCCGAAGGCCGCTCGAGCGATCGACTTGTTCCAAAATTTCCAAAGAGCAGAAAAAGACCACCTGACAAGCCGCTTGACAATCGCTCGAGCGGTGTCAAAATTTGTGAAGGCCGCTCAAGCGAGCTGGAGGCCGCTTGAGCAATTGAGTCGATTTCTGGGTTTTCTGGTAGATTCAAGAACACAAACAAAACTACCTTTTCTACTCTTATACGACTAAATCATGCAATTCTACCACATTAAACACTCACACACATTTATATAAGGTATTATGTCCCTACCTCAAGGTTAAGATGATGGATTTGGCGAAGAAGATGATACCCTAGCTTCAGATGGCCTCAAGAGCTTCGACCCTCCTTCCTCAAACTTTGAATCGATGATCCGTCTTTGGGTATGCATTAAGCATGCATAAATCACTCCATATCTCAAAGAAATTCGAAATCCGTCGGTTGGATTATAAGTATAGGTAGAGAGAAGGTAGAGGGATTTTAAGAGAGAGGAGGGGCTTGAGTTTGAGCTTTTAATATCTAAGCTCAACTTCCCCAAAATCTGATTTTGAGCAAAACATGGGAATTGGCCAAATGAATAAAATGCCCTCATCTCATTATATTGACAAAACTAAGCCCCCGGGTCAAGTCCTAACTTACCCGAGCTCGAAACAAATATTCTCTGACGATATATCTCATTAATAAACGTCTCGAACACAATTAAAAACAAGAAATTTTCTAAGTCCTCAAATCCTCCCCTCCTTAAAGAAATTTCATCCACGAAATTTGAATCGAAATATTCCGACACAGATACTCCTCTGTGTACTCACACCAAAGACACGGATACTTGTTTATCAATCCAACGCATCTAACAATACTCCACTATCTATCTTGTGCATAAACAATGCTCAACGAATCCAAACTCAACAACATTCAATAAATTTAAGAAGTCTGAATATCCCAACTGTACAAGTGCATCAAAACAATGCCAATAAGCATACAACATGTGTGACTGAGTAAGTCCCATGAATATCAACCGTAAACAAGTTAATTGCATGGTAATTCATAACAATAGGCCCACTCATTACATCAACAACACACGATTCTAATTATCATCAAATTTAAGAGGGAAACTCACTATAGTCAAGAAGTAAACAAGTGTGAATACTTCTCTCGAACTTTATCCTCCCGCTCCCACGTCGATCCTTCCTTACCTTGGTTGTCCCACAAAACTCGAGCCAAAGAGATTGTGTTACCTTTTAGCACTTGCTCACGAGAGTTGAGAATACTCATCGATTTCTCTCCATAAGAGGCATCAGCTTCTAACTCAAGCTCGGACCATTCAAGTACATGCGATGGGTTCGGCTTATACTTTCTCAACATCAGGACATGAAACACATCATGAATACCCGACAATCTTGGAGGTAAAGCCAAACAATATGCAACTTCCCCAATCCTTTCGAGGATGTCAAAGGGTCTGATATATTGCGGTGAAAGCTTCCTCTTTCGCTGAAATGGGATAGACCCCGTCTTGGTGACACCTTCAAAAACACATTGTCACCTTGAACTACAAAGGGCGCCGACGACAATTAGTATAGCTCTTTTGTCGGATCTGTGCTGTAAGTAACCTCTAACGAATCACCTTAATTTGTTCTGTTGTTCTCTCTTGGGAGACCAATAGTCGTTGGCGAATTAATCTCATATTGTTAGTAGTCTCCCCAATTAAGTCCGGCCCCACAATAGTCGTCTCACCCAACTCAGTCAACACATAGGTGATCTACACGGTCGCCCATAAAAGGCCTCATAGGGTGCCATCTCGATACTTTACTGATAGCTATTATTGTACGCAAATTTGACTAAGGTTAAGTGATCTTCCCAATTTCCTTGAAAGTCCAAAACGCATGCCCGAAGCATATCCTCCAATATTTGAATAGTTCGATTGGATTGTCCATCCATCTGAGGGTGATAAGCTGTGGTAAACAAAAGATTCTTACCAAGCGCAGCTTGCAAACTTTGCCAAAAACGTGCAGTGAACCGCAGATCTTGATCGGACACAATAGACATCGGAATCTTGTGAAGTCGAATGATCTCACGAATGTACAAAGGGCTAAGCTTCTCTACGGAATCGGTCATTCTAATTGGTAAGAAATGAACAGACTTAGTCAGGCGATCTACAATCACCTATATAGCATTGTGTGCCCTCGGTGACTTTGGCAATCCCGAAATAAAATCCATCGTAACGTTCTCCCATTTTAAGTTGGCCACGGGCAAAGGTTGCAATTCTCCAGTGGGTCGTTGGTGCTCAGCTTTCACTTGTTGACATGTAACGCACTTTGACACAAAACTCACCACATAATGTTTCATCCCGGGCCACCAAAATTGGCGATGTAGGTCTTTGTTCCTCCTGGGTGAACCGCCAATGGTGAGTGATAAAACTCTTTCAAAAATCTCCTCTTGACATGAAATGGGCACAAACAACTTCCCTTGGAAACGCAAAGTCCGATCGGCATACACCATCCACCCCTTCCAGCATTGCCACTGAAATATTTCTTCCGTAACTCATCTATTTCATCATCACACAGTTGGGTGTCAACCACTCGAGTGGATAGAGTAGATTGAACCATCAAATTGCACAAAGTCACCCCTTCCTGAACTTCCTCAAAACACAAAGCATAATCTCTCAAATCTCGAATCGCCTTCCACTTATGAATGACCAGGCTTGCCAATTGTGTAGACTTTCTACTCAAAGCATCCGCACCCACATTGGCTTTTTCCGCGTGGTATTGTAGATCAAAGTCATAATCCTCAATATGTTCCATCCACCAGCATTGTCGTAGATTTAAGTCCTTTTGGGAGAACAAGTACTTTAAACTTTTATGGTCGGAGAAAACTTCAAATTTCTTCCCATACAAATAATGCCGCCAAATCTTCAAAGCAAAAACTTCAACCGCGAGCTCTAAATCATAGGTTGGTTAATTTCTTTTTTTTTTTGGATAAACCAGCTTAAAATTAAAAAGGGCTAACCAAATATAAAGAAATACAAGGGGCATACCCAGGACATAACAACGAAAAATGAAGAAGAAAAAAGAAAAAGGAAGGGTTGAATAGTTTCGTTCGTGGGTTTTCAACTGTCTCGACCCATACGCTATCACTCTACCTCCTTGCATCAATACACAACCTAATCCTTCTCTCGAGGCATCACTATACACGGCATATCCGGCCCCTCTTTCGGGCACAATCAAAATCGGTGCAATAGTCAAGCGGTTCTTCAATTCCTCAAAGGCTATCTCACGCGAGTCATCCCACACAAATCGCGTCCCCTTTCGAGTCAAACGAGTCATCGGAGCCGCTAACCAAGAGAAGTCGTGAACAAAACATTGGTAGTATCCGGCCAAGCCCAAAAAGCTACGGATCTCAAACACATTTCTCAGTCGCTACCAACTTATAACTGACCCAATATTCCCTGGGTCAACGGACACACAACTCCTAGACACAATCGTGTCCCAAAAACTTGCACTTGCTAACTTTGGCATACAGTCTTCCTCAAAAGTTCTAAAACAATGGTGAGATGGGATTCTGAAAGAGAATAGACCAAAATATCATAAAAAAAGACTACAACAAACCGGTTGAGGTACTCACAAAAAATACAGTTCATGAGATCCATGAATGTTGCCGGCGCATTGGTCAACGCAAAGATCATCAATCCTCGGCATTAGATACTTGTTCTTCACCGTTACACGGTTAAGCTTTCGGTAATCAATGGATAAATGCAAAGAACCATACTTCTTTTGTGGAAATAAGACTGGTGCTCCCCATGGCGATGTATTAGGATGGATAAATCTGAAGTCTTGCAACTCTTGTAGTTGCAACTTCAGCTCAGCAGGTGTAAAATGGTAAGGTGCAACAGAAATGAGAGTAGTGCCTAAGCGCAACTCTATTGAAAACTCAACCTCTCTCTCGAGAGGTAAACTGGGTAACTCTTCTGAAAATACATCCGGGAAATCGCAAACCACCTCCGGCAACTCCCCACGCACAGATACATTCTCAATCAAAGTCAAACTGGCCAACAATGCAAAAATCAAATCCCGCTCCCGTGGTTCACATAGATAGGGTTCCATTGGCTCCTGGCGCTCCCCAAAGAACTTAAAGCACCCATCTGTGGGCGAACACATGCGAACCCAACATTTAAAACAATGAATGGTGGCGTAGAATGCGGATAACCAATCCATATCCAGAATGACATCAAACCCAAACATGCTCAATAAAATGGCTAAGTGGCTAAGTGGTGATTTTTGGCCAAGAGTAGTCCCAACAAACAACGTAGGTTCAAGCAAATTAGTTTCTAGCTTCAAAGCACATGCAAAAGATGCAGCAATAAAAGAATGAGATGCTCTAGAATCAAATAAAACCTTTGCAAAAGAGTTAAACAAGAGGAAAGTACCCCTCACAACTGAAGCTTGAGAAGAACATGGTGCAGCAGTAGACGTGATATTGAAGACCCTCCCTTGGGTACGTTGAGCATGAGCACAACCGCCATGATATCCTGAACCCGGTGGAGGTGTCGACGAACTTGTACCCCTATCAACATGAGAGCCCTGTGCCGAAGTAGTCGGGGCTGCTGCTGCCTCTGAGTAGCCCTAAATTGCTACTGTTGTTGTCCACGGCCCTGTCCCGGTTGCTGAATAGAACCTGCATCACTGCGCACACCTGTCCATGGAGCAATTGAGATTGAGAATTCTAAGAACGGGACCACTTTGAAGGTGAATGGCCACCGTTTAAAACATTTCCTCGAGAACTTTGATCTCGAGGAATCTGTTGAGGAATTGAGTGAACCCATCTATGGGGAGTCCGTTCAGGACAATGTAGACCCTAATTCTTCGGGTTCGTAAGCTTAATTGAAGTCTAGAAGACTCCATGGAGTTTGAGATATGTCTAGTGCTTTCCGTGCTCGAACGACATCTGACGGTTTGGTATAGCCACCTTGTCAACCTACGTATGTAGTACCTTGGAGGTTGGGTCAAACGGCAGGCATGTGGAACAATGAGAAATCTGTCCGAACCTTTCAGCTTTAATGTCAGGTTCCGTGGAGATTGCTTCAAAACGAAATGAGGGTAAGAAATTTGGGTCGCACCAAAGGGAGTGGTAGCCTATTATTAAATGATAGCGCTGCTTCTCAAAATATTGTTGAACCCCACGCATACAGTCTTCCAACGATAGGGAAACACAGTTTTCGACAAGAGAGAAAATTAGTACTCGTGTATTTCGCATGAAGAAAGTGGTGGATTTACTTATTATTTGAATTTTGCACTATATCCTTATCATTTTTCTCATGGACTAACCTGCTAATGAAATGGTTTCGCTTGAAGTAATTTTGCTCTTAGTAGGTAGTTAGTGGTTAAGTCTTTGCGAGGAGTACACGGTACCACCTCAGCCTTGGTAATTTAGGTCTAAGCAGGGGCGATTATGGCATTCAGGAGCCCAAAACCATGGGTACAACTATGTGTTGCGATTGTGACTCCAACACAGTCTTGATGATGATCCTACATGACTAACTATGGTCCACATGATGGAGCTAAAAGAGCACAATTCTGGAACACTTCCTATGACAAAAGGAACAGGTGGCGAAAAATCCACAAACTTGGTCGAGATATATGGTGGTTGACATTCTACCTTGCCGGTATACTCATCCCTTTTTGTGCTTTGATGCGTGATAGTATTGCATTGAGGACAATGCAACATTCAAGTTGGGGAGAGAGTAGTTCATTATTGTGTTAGCCTCTCGGGCATGAAATTTTTTGAAAAACATTAGTGTAATACTTTGTTAGGTAATTTTTCCCTGAAATGCATCACGAGTAACATGGCATATGTTCACGTAGCACGATTTTGAATGACAACTCGCCACATCATTGCACGTGCATCGATCATGAACTATGGTGAACAATTTGGAATCATAAGTTGTGGGTGAGTGTGGATTTGCATATAGTAGAGATTGTTTATTGACACATCTCACGGTATGAACTTTGAATTCATCGCTTTCTTGTTCCAATGAATGCGTGTTTAGCCATGTTTACATTTTGTGGGCTTCATTGTGGAATCGATGCAATATTTGAGAAATGATAGACGGCCATTTTCCATGGTCCGTACTACATACGAGTCTCGCTGACCTTGATTTGAGCCTTGTCCATTTCGTATTCATTGAAATAAGCTTACGAAACCGACTGATATAAGGTCGGATGGAGTATTCTTGTGTGGTGTCTGTGGCCATACAATCGATAAAAAATGTCTCAAAAAGAAGGATTTTACAAAGAGCATAAGACACCGGTGCCTCAAAATTCAATGCACCAGTGCTTACCCCCTTGAGATCTGAATTCATAAGGTACAAAGAACCCTTTGCATCAGTGCCTCCAAAATATTAGCACCTGTGCCTCACCCTTGCAGCATTTGACAGAGAAGTGAAGAATGACCTTTGCACCGGTGCCTCCATTTTCTAATAAAAGCCAGTCAGATGTAGTAAGCCTAAGGCATTGATGGCTCAAAAACCCATACATTGGTGCATCGTTGAAAAATTTCAAAAAAAAAAAAGGGGTATCATTACACCAAACGTTATAGGTTTTAAAAGGGACCTTTGGAATTAAAACAGCAGAGGAGAAGGCACCATTCAAAGCATCAGTTCACCTCCCTCAAATACCGATCTCTCTCTCCCTCACCAACTGATCTCTCTAACTCTCTCTCTCACCAACAGCCGCCTAACTGTCTCTCTCTCACAGTCTGAAATCAATAGAGGTCAGTGGATCTAGGGTTTCAAGATTTGGGGGTTCTCTCAATGGTCCTTCCCCGATTGTGACTCCAACACGGTCTTGGTGATGATCCTACATGACTAGCTATGGTCCACAAGATGGGGCCAAAAGAGCACACCTTGGGTAAGCACTGTAATCTTTCTCTCTAATTTGATTATGGCTACGAGAAAATCACAAGGCATTTTGATTAGGGAACCCAACACCAATGCTACTCTACCGAGGTCTAGTGAGGAAGAATTCGAGTATGATGATGACCTCGTGTGGAATGAACTTGAAAACGCAACCATGGTCATCCCTAAAGATAAAGGGAAATCCCATATGTCTTCTAAATATAAATCCAAATCGAAGCCTAAACCCAAACCAAAATCCAAACCTTCGTCCAAATCCAAAACCCTGGTGGTAAATTCGCATCGTAGTAAGATAAGGAATCTCTTATTAGAAACAAGTTAGCTTTCTAATATAGGATCCCTTGTTCTGCGGCGGTCAAATTTTGATGATCCGAACCGCTTAATGTGTTTAAAACATATTTTTAAGAATTAACGCCTGAAATCAGCTCAAAATATTATTCAGAAAGGTTTGATCCGTGTTTCATAAAATTCTTCCAGTCTGCATTTATAAAAAATAGTTTTAGATCAAGTCCTTCTCTGTGTTGTTTCGAGCCCATTTGTTGCGGGTACCTTCAAAAATATCTTTTGCACACATTAAACGATTCGGATCATCGAATTTTCATCAAAAAATAAGAGAGTTGCACTGGAGCAAGCAAAGGAATCTGTTTTCATCAAAAAAATAAGGAGTTAGCTTTCCAATGAGAGATCCCTTATTCTGCGTCTGTCAAATTTTAATTATTCGAACTGCTCAATGTGTTTAAAATAGATTTTTAGGGGTTAACGCCAGAAATCAGCACAAAATATTATTCGGAAAGGCTTGATCCATTTATTGTTTCATAAAATTATTCTTGTCAGCATTTATCAAAAACTGTTTTAGATCAAGTCATTTATGTGTTGTTTTGAGCCAATTTTTGCAGGGACCCTCAAAAACAAGTTTTAAACACATTGAACAGTTCGAATCATCAAAATTTGATTAGTAAATAAAAGATTTACATTGTAGCAAGTTAAGGAAAGGGATCCGTCGTTCTACGACGGTCAAATATTGATGATCCGAATAGCTCAATGCGTTCACAACACATTTTTTATGGTTAACGCCAAAAATCAGCTCAAAATATTATTCGGAAAAGATTGATCCATTCAATGTTTCATAATATTATTTCTGTCGGCATTTATCAAAAATATATTTTGAACACATTAAATGGTTTGGATTATCAAAATTTGAACAGAAAATAAGAGAGTCGCATCGTAATAAGATAAGGAATCCGTTATTCGAAGTGACT
The DNA here is from genome assembly GCA_014822125.1 of Arbutus unedo. NCBI lineage: Eukaryota > Viridiplantae > Streptophyta > Magnoliopsida > Ericales > Ericaceae > Arbutus > Arbutus unedo. Next base: position 3,906 of record JABCMJ010033490.1, on the reverse strand, counting down.
TAGTGTTGTAATAAGAGATCCCTCATTCAGTGTCACTCAAATTTTGATGATCCAAACCGCTCAATGTGTTTAAAACACATTTTTAACGGTTAACGCCAGAAATTAGCAAAAAATATTATTTGGAAAGAATTGATCTATTCAGTGTTTCATAAAATTATTTCTGTCAAAATTTATCAAAACTATTTTAGATCCAACACTAGTTTGTGTTGTTTTGAGCCGATGTTTTTTGTAGATACCCTAAAAAAACATGTTTTAAACACATTAAATGTGTGGATCATCAAAATTTGAACACGAAATAACAGATTTGCACCGTAATAAGATAAGGAATCCATTATTAGAAGAGAGTTAGCTATCTAATAAGGGATCCCTTGTGCTGCGGCAGTCAAATTTTGAAGATCCGAACTGCTAAATATGTTTAAAACTTATTTTTAATTGTTAACGACAAAAATCAACTCACAATATTATTCGGAAAGGTTTGATCCATTCATTATTTCATAAAATTATTCCTATAAATATTTATCAAAAACTGTTTTAGATGAAGACCTTCTCTGTGTTGTTTTGTGCTAATTACTTGCGTTTATCCTTAAAAACATGTTTTAAACACATTAAACTATTCGGATGGTCAAAATTAGAAGTAAGGGATTCGCACCGTAGTATGGTAAGGAATCTATTATTAGAAGAGAGTTAGTTTTCTAAAAAGGGATTCCTTGTTCTGCGTTGATCAAATTTTGATCATCCGACTGCTCAATGTATTTAAAACGCATTTTTAAGGTTTGAAGCTAGAAATTAGCTCAAAATATTATTCGGAAATGCTTGATAACAGTTAGTGTTTCATAAAATTGTTCCTGTTAGCATTTATCAAAAACTGTTTTAGATCATGCCTTCTCTTTGTTGTTTTGAACCAATTTCTTGCGTGTACCCTAAAAAACTTATTTTTAAAGACACTGTACTGTATGGATTATCAAAATTGGATCAGGAATTAATAGATTCGCACCGTAGCAATATTAAAAAAAATTTATTAGAAGGGAGTTAGCTTTCTAATAAGTGATCACTTGTTCTACGACGGTCAAATTTTGATGATCCGAACCGCTCAATGTGCTTAGAATACTTTTTTAAGGGTTAACGCTAGAAATCAGCTCAAAATATTATTCGGAAAGGCTTGATCCATTCAGTATTTCATAAAATTGTTCTTGTGAACGTTTATCAAAAACAGTTTTTGATCAAGCCGTTCTTAGTGTTATTTTGAGCCAATTTCTTGCGGTATTCTCAAAAATATGTTTTAAACAAATTGAACGGTTCGGATTATCAAAATTTGATTAAAAATAAGATATTCGCACCGTAGCAAGATAAACAACTCATTATTATATAGGAGTTAGCTTTCTAATGAGGGATCCCTTGTTTTGCGGCAATTAAATTTTGATGATCCGAACCGTTCAATTTGTTTAAAATATATTTTTAAAGGTTAACGCTAGAAATCATCTCAAAATATTATTCGAGAAGATATTATCCATTCTGTATTTCATAAAATTGTTCCTGTCTACATTTATAAAAGACTGTTTTAGATTAAGCACTTCTCTGTGTAGTTTTGAGTCGATTTTTTGCAGGTACCCTCAACAACATGTTTTAAACAAATTAAACGGTCGGATCATCAGATTTGATTGGGAAATAAGATATTCGCACCGTAGCAAGATAAGAAATCCTTTATTAGAAAGGAGTTAGCTTTCTAATAAGGGATCCCTTGTTTTGAGATGGTCAAATTTTGATGATTCGAACTGCACAATTTGTTTAACACATATTTTTAAGGGTTAACGCCAGAAATTAGCTCAAAATATTATTCGCAAATGATTGATCCATTCAATGTTTCATAAAATTATTTCTGTCAGCATTTATCAAAAACTATTTTAGATCAAATCCTTCTCTGTGTTGAGTTGAGCCGATTTCTTATGGGTACCCTAAAAAATATGTTTTAAACACATTATACACTTCGTATCATCAAATTTTTGTCAAGAAATAAGAGATTCGTACCGTAACAAGACATGAAATCCCTTTGTAGAAGGGAGTTAGCTTTCTAATAAGTGATCGCTCGTTCTGCAGCGGTCAAATTTCGATAATTTGAACCGCTCAATGTTTTTTAAACATTTTCAATGGTTAACGTCAGAAATCAGTTCGTAATATTATTCGGAAAGACTTGATCCATTTATTGTTTTACAAAATTGTTCCTGTCAATATTTATCAAAAACTGTTATACATCAAGCCCTTCTCTGTATTGTTTTGTGCCGATTTCTTGCAAGTACACTCAAAAACATGTTTTAAACACAAACGGTTTGGATCATCAAAATTTGAACAAGAAATAAGAGATTCGCATCGTAGTAAGAGAATGAACCCCATATTAGAAGGGAGTTAGCTTTCTAACAAGGGATCTCTTGTTCTGCGGCGGTCAAATTGTGATAATCCAAACCGCTCATTGTGTTTTAAAACACATTTTTAAGGGTTAACGCCAGAAATCAACTCAAAATATTAGTTGGAAAGGCTTGATCCATTCAGTATTTTATAAAATTATTCCTATCAGCCTTTGTCAAAAACTATTTGTGATCAAGCCATTCTCTATATTTTTTTTAACCAATTTCTTGCGGATACCCTAAAAAACACGTTTTAAAGACATTGAATGGCTCAGATCATCAAAATTTGATCAGGAAATAAGAGATTTGCACCATAGCAAGATAAGGAATCCTTTATTAGAAGGGCGTTAACTTTATAATAAGAGATCCCTTGTTCAGCGGCGGTCCAACTGTGATGATCCGAACTGCTCAATGTGTTTAAAAGACATCTTTAAGGGTTAACGCCAGATATTAGCTCAAAATATTATTCGGAAGAGCTTGATCCATTCAGTGTTTCATAAAATTGTTCCTATCAACATTTATCAAAACTATTTTAGATGAAACCCTTCTCTTTGTTGTTTTGGGCCGTTCTCTTTCGGGTGCCCTCAAAAACATGTTTTAAACACATCGAACAGTTTGGATCATCAACATTTGTTTAGAAAATAAGAGATTCGCACCGTAGCAAGATAAGTAATCCCTAATTAGAAGAAAGTTACGTTTCTAATGAGGGATCTCTTATTCTGCGGCAATCAAATTTTGATGATCCGATCCGCTTAATGTGTTTCAAACAAATTTTTAAGGTTTAACGCGAGATATCAAATCAAAATACTATTCAGAAGGGCTTAGTCCATTCAATGTTTAATTAAATTGTTCCTATTAGCATTTAGCAAAAACTATTTTGGATGAAACCTTTCTCAAAGTTCTTTTGAGCCAATTTCTTGCGGGTACCCTCTAAAATTTATTTTCAATACATTGAATGATTCGGATCATCAAAATTTCATCTGGAAATATGAGATTTACACCGTAGCAAGATGAGGAATCCCTTCTTAGAAGGGAACTAGCTTTCTATTAAGGGATCCCTTATTCTATGGCTATCAAATTCTGATGATCCAAAATGTTCAATGTGTTTAAAACACATTTTTATAAGTTAATGCCAGATATCAGCTCAAAACATTATCTGGAAAGGATTGATACATTCAGTGTTTCATAAAATTGTTCCTGTCAGCACTTATCAAAAATTATTTTAGATTAAGCCTATCTCCTTGTTGTTCTGAGTCGATTTCTTGCGGGTACCTTCAAAAATATGTTTCAAACACATTGAACCGTTTGGAGCATGAAAATTTAATTAGAAAATAAGAGATTCGCGCCGTAGCAACATAAAGAATCCCTTATTAGAATGGCGTTAGCTTTCTAGTAAGGGATCCCCTATTATGGGGCGGTCAAATTTTGATAACCCGAACCGCTCAATGTGTATAAAATTTTTTTTAAGGCTTAATGTAAGAACCCGCATAAATAAATTAAACTAAAG
>JABCMJ010033481.1:0-11794 GCA_014822125.1 Arbutus unedo | reverse complement strand
AATATTTCCTCATCCAAAGTACCTATTTGGAGACGAAAAATATAGTTCTTCGTCACATGGATATATTTGGCGAGGAAAAAAAATTTCGTTGCCAAATAACATATTTAGAGACAAAAAATATAATTTCTTCGCTAACAAAAAGACATATTTCATTGTCAAATGTATCACTTTGGTGATACACACATACATATATCGATACACACACACGTACGCACACATATGTATATAATATAATACATATGTACATATGTACGTGTACGTATTTATTATGCATTATATACACATATGTATCATGTATACGACACATATGTGTACATATGTATTATGTACACGTATGTATACAATACATACGTATGTGTTTGTATGTGTGTATATATATATGTGTGTGTGTACGTATGTGTGTGTATATATATATATATATATATACATGAATATGCGCATGTTCAATTGGTATAACTATAAGTGAATACTAATAGGAGGGAGAGAGATAGAAGGTGGAGAGATAGGTTTAGCGTTGCGAGAGAGGGGCAGAGAGAGTCAAGAAATAGATAGATAGATTTAGGATTTAAAATTTTAGGTAGAGAGAAATGGAGAGGGGAAGAGAGAGAGAGAGAGAAAGAGGAGCAGAAGAGAGAGTATAGAAAGAGATATGAGAGAGCTAATGTAATAATTTTAAATTTAATGTTCTAAGAGAGAGAGAGAGAGAGAGAGAGAGAAAGGAAGAGGAGAGAGAGGAGAAAAATACAGAGAAATAGAGAAAGAAGTTAGGATAATCATTTCGCATTTATTGCATTAATATCTAATTAGAGAGAGAGAGAGAGAGATTATGTTTAACATATATTTAAAAAAAACGATGTTAATTAAACATATGTTATATATTAAATATTGTAAACAATTTATGAATATTGCGTTTGGTGTAGTGGTTAGAGAGAATGTACATAAAGTGTTGGTGGGGTGAAGGTCTAAGGTTCGAATTCTAGGAAGGGAAAGATAATGGCATTTTTGGGTAATTTGTTTTGAATTAAAAATTAATTTAACGACGAAAAAAATTGTCTCAAAATCAATCTATTAACGATGAAAATAAATTTATCTCGAAATGACGGTAGTTAACGACAAAATATTTCGTTGCGAAAAACCATTATTAGCGATGAAAAGTTTCCTCTCTAAGTATCTACCTTTAACGACGATTCACTAAAATTAGCATACCAAGCTTGGGAGGATCATAGCTTCTGCGAGGAAGAACTTCTCCATTTAGTATGGTAAGGCTTGGTACCCCACAAAATAGAGCTATTTGTTTGGCAAGTGATTCAAGGTAAAGTTCCAACAAGAAAGGAATTGAGGAAAAGAGGAGTATCCATCCCTACACTACGCCTCATTTGTAATTGTGAAGAAGAAACCCCTAAGCATCTACTCCTAATATGCAACAAGGCATGGGAAATTTGGTCGAAAGCAATCAACTGGTGGAACTTGACATGGGACAGCTCTTCTGACATCATCAATCTAGCAATGACGTGGTTCGGGAACAAGTTCAAGAGTTCGGAGAAATTTACTTAGGAAGTAACCTTCCATGCAATAACTTGGTCCATATGGATAGCAATAAACAGCCTAATCTTCAATAACCTTGTTATTTGGGACTAATTTGGGAGTTGTAGAGAAAGTTAAAATCTATTTCTCTAAAAGCTCTGATATGAAAGACTTTGGCGAGGCTTACATCATATTATGAATGAAATTGGAAAGAACACCTAGTGGTATTACTCTAGATCAATGTGGAGTTTCAAAAAAGATGCTTAGAAAGTTTAATTACTATAACCTCAAACCAGTATCAACACCGTATGATCCTATTTTTGACTTAACCAAAAATACTGGTGAACCTATGTCTTAAATATTCACAAATTATTGGATCACTACTCTACATAGAAAAAAAACTAGGCCTGATATCTCCCATGTTTTTTTTAGATTTAGTAGATATACTCACAATCCAAGTAATGAACATTGGACTGCTTTAGAAAGAGTGTCCAAATACTTAAGAGGAACTTTAAATTATTCGCTTTGTTGTAGCGGTTTCCCTAGTGTTATGGAAGGTTATAGTGATGCAAATTTGATAACAGACAGTTTAGATGTGAAATCTACTTCTGGTTATATATTTATTTATGTGGTGCAGCAATATCATGGGGTTCTAAGAAAAAAACTATTATATCTAGAAGTACCATGGAATTTGAACTAATAGCCCTAAATACAACATGTGCTGAAACTGAATGGTTAAAAAATCTACTCCATGATCATATTTCTTTAATACCACATCCTATGCCAGCTATATCAATACATTGTGATAGTAGAGTTGTAATTGATTTGATAAGACAGCCTCATACCAATAAGAAGATGAACCGAAAAATTCAAGTCAAGTATAAATCTATTAGAAGTCTGGTAAACAAAAATATTATTTGATTAAGTTTTGTGAGATCTGAAAACAATATTATTGATCAGTTGACCAAGGGTCTATCCAAGAGTGTAGTCCTAGAATTATCAAGGAGGATGGGCTTAAGCCTCCAGGAAGTCATCTAGGGAGGTAACCATCTTCTATGATTAGAGATCTCATGAAAGAAGTTCAATGGGTAAAAACAATCCACACTGTATGACTCATTTTCAGCACTACTAGCAAGAAGACATGAGATTTAAAGAAATATTTTTCTCTCAATCCTTAAGGCATTAGTATTGATGAGTAGTGATGATGAGGAAGGTTTTAACCCTGAATGAAACCAAGGCGATCATTTTCTCGCATGATATATATTCGTCACTTATATCCTTGGAGGTTTCACCAAAGTACGAGCGTCGTGAGGCTGCAACTCTGGGAATTAAGTTGTTTTCTAAAACTCTCATGAGAATCAAGATTTGTGCACAAAACCATTAATAGTGCCAACCCATGCCTAAAGTTATGTTTCGATACCATATGTGCGATAGTTAACTTTTAAATAAAGGGTTCTAGTTCAAGACTTGATTCATTGAGTTTCCTCATATGAGAATTACTGTCACTAAGTGTAGTGTTCAAGTCCGGAAAAATCCTACACCTATTATATGGTAAAAACGCCCAATATTTTCTATTATTGTGATTTATAGATATTTTGATTTTGTTTGATTTTACGGAGTTTTGATTCTTGTGAGGGATTGTTAGCCCAAAAACTTTTAAATTTAATTATTTATTAGTTAGTGTTTTAAGCCAATGGATGTTTGATTTTAAATGGAACACAACATACTTCTTCATTAAAAGACATTAAGTTTTTTATTTTGAAAGGACATGTTCTTTTGAAGGGACAGCAAGAGTTCTATATAAAGAAAACTCTTGTAAATCTCACATTCCATTATTTTTCTCTTCTCTTTCATTCTCTCACGTTATCTCTCTCATGATCGCTTCTCTCTATCATATACTATTGTTACTTTCTATATACTTTGCGCATCTGAAACACACTTGACATTTGTCTATTGCAATTGTGGATCAGACTGATGTGACATTCAAGTTGTATCTTAGAGGTGAGTGACCGATCGAACCTTTACAGAGGGAGGCACATGCCGCTTTAGGATAGTGACTTCTCATGCCTCTTCGAATCTCACAAACTATTTTCTAAACCCCAATTCTATGTCATTTGATTTTTTTGCTTTAACTTGTTTGGATTTATCGTCTTGTTTGTTCGGTCAAAATCTACAAAAATATCGTTTTAGATTTCGGTTTTAATTTGATACTTGTACTATTTTTCTAACATCAACTACATGAACAATAGCAAAAAACACCGCTCTTTAACAATTCCCTTCTTCCCCACATAACGTTTAGCAGAGTCGGGGGGCCTAAGCACAGCAGGAAATGCTGTGCATTAAAATTACACAGTTTTGGTCATGCTAAATATTCACAAACTTATATCTTTGGGAGCCTATTTTTTAGTTTTTCATTTTTGACTTTTTGGCTTTTTTTATTATAACCAGAATGAGTTTTGAATTTGGGAGAAATGTTTGAAAAAAATATGCACAATGCATTTCACAAAAGTAGTAGAATGAAAATACAAAAAGGAGCTCTAGACCTCATTTTGAGTTTTTCTCATAAAGTCCAAAATGGAGAATAAGTTTGCAGAACTCATTCTGAAAATGTGACTCCCAAACAGCTAAAATTCAAAAATAAGAAAAAAAATGCAAAAAAGAGGCCCTTGTTTGGTTGGATCTCACTACAAGCAAAAAAGGTTTAACTCGAGGCCAAAATTTGCTCCAAGGCAACAAAAAATAGTCCCATATCATAGGCCTACTCCAGACTAAAAAACCAAGACATTCAAGCAAAAATTTAAAAAATACTGCATAGATTTGTCAAAAATAAAACGATTTCTATCTATATTCATTACAAATCAAATTTGCCTATCATCCACAAATAACACAAGTCTAGCCCAATTACATTTATGCTATCAAATTCTATTTAAGAATCAAACATATTCAAGTTCAAGTCATTCATAATGTTTTTTCGATTGGTATGCTACATGATTAACTTTTAATTCATTCAAAAAAAAAATTTGAACATCATTCACAGAAAAAAAATTAATCAAAATTTTTAAAATCTTATTTTTTGTTTGACCAATTCTGTGATATTGTTCTATTTTGATGTGCCTTGCTAAACGAGGTTTGTAAGTATTGTTCTTTTGGTGATGAAAATTTCGATTTTTTAGAATCATTACAGTCATTTGATAAAAACACTTTAACTTTTTTTAATGAAGGATTTTTCTTCCCCATTGAGTCCTTTTGATTCCTATGGAACTGTTGTTGTGTGTGATATGTGTTTATATGTTATCAATGAGTTAAACTTGAATATATTTGATTCTTAAATAGAACTTGAGAGCATAGATGTACTTGGATAAGACTTGTGTAATTTGTGGATGATAGGTAAACTTTATTTTCAATAAATATGGAGAGAATTCTTTTGTTTTTGTTTGACGAATGATCTGTAAAGTATTTTTTATTTTTTGCTTGAATTTCTTAACTTTTTCATGACTTGGAGTAGTCCTATGACATGGGACCTGCCTAGGAGCAAATTTTGGGCTTGAGTAAACCCTTTTTTGCTTGCAATAAGAGCCAACCAAATAATGATTAAAGGGATATAAGTTTGTGCACATTTTGCATGACCAAAACTATGTAGTTTTAATGCACAACATTTTTTGCTGTGCTTTAAGCACAACAGACCTCCCAACTCCACGTTTAGCAAGTGTGATTTGTTCTTTGATTGCTGTCTCAAAACTCATCAACTAAAATTGAGAAAAGATCATTATCAAGATCCTTGATAATTAATAGCACTTTTAGCTTCACATGCAACAACATTCGTTATATATATTTTAATATCCGAATGACAGACACGTCGTGATATTTTTTGGAGTATTTGCCAAATTGCCAACGCAACCTTATTGATGGCTTTATTATCTTAATTTGGGTAAAATTTTTGAAAAATGAAGGAAATTTCCTTTACTAATTTAATGCTCAGCACAAAAAAACCCGCTTTACAAAAGATATTTGACACAAATGCACCCAATTGACTACAATAACCCATTCTTATCTTTTTTTGAATGTTTATGGAAAACACATTGAATGTTTTGTTTTTGATTCATTAGAGCCTCACACATTTTTCAAGCTTGCTGTTGAGAGAACTTTTGTGATATCCAATATGAAGTCTAAGCCTGTCATTCTCATTACATGTTGAGAATCTCTGTCACAATACTTTGAATATTCATGTATATGGGGCAGAGAGAGAGAGGGAGAGGAGTTTTGATGGTGCAGGGGAAAGCAGAAGAGAGAGAGAGAGAGAGGGAGCAGTAGAAAGTAGGTAGAGTTATAGAATAAAGAATGTCAAATTATTTAAGCATCATTACACTATCATTCATTCTGGGTGTCGAGATTTAGGTCCTCTGGTGTGGACAGAGAAAGGGCCTATGAGGCGTCAGATCTGGTGAAGAGTGGTCCAAAGAAAGGAAAATGACAGAGTGAGGTTAGCTTGTGGGAGTGGAGAAAGTGACTGCTGAAGTGACGCTATCCATAAATTCTTCATTTTTTTGGAGACAGACTGTTGTGATTACAGAGGGCCCACTTTTCTGTTTCAAAGAAACCTCATAAAATTTTCAAGAAAAATCCTAACTTATAATATAATAGCGTATTGTCCGTGCCTACAAATTAAAAATCACAAATTAAAATTCTTTCGTCAAACTATATGTTTAAAACTTAATTATCTCCCAAACAAAAATCAATGTTTTTCATGTTCAACAATAACTAAACAAACACTTAATAATAGAGTTACACTCATACACAAATGTAACAAAACAAAGAGTGCTCCACAAACAAATGTTAATCTACACCACTATTTATCTATCTTGAAATTTTCTCTTCATCACCCTTTGAAATGTTGGTGTATCAACATATATGTATTTCGTCCAAAGAATAGAATTATGAACACGAACAACAACCTACAAAAATTACAAAAATAATTAGATGAGTAAAAGTCCATTGTATATTTGAAAAAAATAATAAAGTGATTAAAACTACCTTGTTGTGATATCCCCATCGAAGTAGCCTAGTCGTATTAATCATATTGCTCTCTTTGACTTTTTCATCCCAATCTTACAAAAGTGCAGATGCACCAGAATGAAAAAAATTATTCAATGAAGATATGAAAAATTACGCGCGGGTATTATAATTTACCTTTCACTATAATAAAACCTCAGGGTACATAATGTTTGTAGTAGAAGTGGATGCATCACTAGAGAGCAGGACACTTGTATAATCACTAAATGTGCATCTAGATAGAGCTACATATAGGTGTTCATGACTAAAAACTAGCGTACGCAAATCAATCCCAACAAATTTTACAGATTGTCCTTGAGATTTATTGATTGTCATTGCGTATGCCAATCTAACTGGGAATTGACGTCTTGTCATATCGAAAGGCAATTAAGAAGAACAAGGTGTCAAGGATATCCTTGGAATGAATACCAGATTGCCAAGTTTTTCTCCAATTAAAATTTGAGCTTCGATTATGCGAGTTGCACATCTGACAACCATCAACCAGGTGCCATTACATAGCCCCATCTTTTGAAGCAATATTTCTCAATAACATTATTGGGCAACCAACTTTCAAGTCCAACTTAAAGGGAGGTAGACTAGAATGATCCAATGAGTTTAGGTACTCATAAGGATATCGATTAGTAATAGTACGATCAAGTTCGTCATCATTAGGCATTTTGTCAGTTGTAAAATAAGTGGTTGTATCTCCTGGAAAGGCATTTAACGCTGCAAGATTGATGGCACCGACATCATCATTTCGGCAGAAAGAATTGTGCATTCAGTTAAAAAGGTCAATGTCACTGTACCCGCCACATTCAATTATGGATAGACAATAAACAACAATTCAATTAAATTTTTGCACTTGTGTATTATTGATGGAAGTTCTACAATTTCTCGTGAATTTGTTCCAACCTAGAAAATATAATAAGATAGTCAAGTCCATGAAGTATTAATCAAAAGAAATGCACTAACGATTTTTTAAGAAAACACGAAATACCTCTTTCAAGAATTCAGCAAAATTTGAATTTGCAAGATCTGTGTTGTTTAAGCGCATGTTCAAAGTCAAACTCAAAATTTGTATATCATTCCATAATACTGAACGCCTCAATGATGCTCCTACAATTTGCTCTCGAACTCCTTTTAGTATAAATGGTAGGATTTGTCGAAGATCTCCTCCAAGAATGACAGTGATACCCCCAAATGGACTATTGTTACCATGAATGTCTTGAAGTGTGCGATCAACAGCTTCGACACAATACCTATGTTGCATAGGAACTTCATCCTATATTATCAATTTTGTTTTTCTAAACAACTCTGCCTGCAAGGATTGCTTGCTAAACGAACAAAATGAATTTTTCAACACATCCAATGGGACAGAAAATGTTGAATGTGCAATGCGACCTCCTACCAACAACAGCGATGCAATACCAGATGAAGCAACACTAACAACTATATGCCCAAGGCTACGACATTTTGTGGCGACAACATTATACAAAAAGGTCTTTCCTGTTCCAACACCCATTTAGAAATAATACCTTTATTCTCAAAGACTGATGTAGTGATTGTAGTAATAGTAGCTCGTTGTTCATCATCTAGACTTTCGATATTGATATTTGTATCTTGGTGTTGTGCATCATAGATGAGTGTTTAATGCTCCAATATCAATCTATTACCCACTACTACGCTCCAATTTCCTCTCGGTTGTGGCATAGGCAGAAAATCCTGTAGACTTTTACCCGATTCTTGAAGCAATTGATCCAAGAGATATAAACCGTAATCTTGAATTTGAGCCTCAGTTGGGTCTGCAATGAAAAATAACGTTTGCATTTTGTACGCAAGATCATCACAAATATGCACAGCAAATTTATTCCATAACACATATGGCTAAGATGGAAAGCATTGGGTGAGAATAACACTAAATAACCTATGCAATTAGTATCCAGTTTTCATAACTGAAGCTTCTTGAAGACATTGCACCCATTTTTTATCATCTTCTAGAAGCCCTCTTGCAATACATGCTAATTTGAATGTATCATGTAAAACATTGTCGATAATGCGCAAGCTTTTAAATGATTTTGAGCAAGAGGGCATTTTGTCGACATTGTCGACAAAATGCGGAAAATCCTATAGACTTTTACCTGATTCTTGAAGCAATTGATCCAAGAGATATAAACCGTAATCTTGAATTTGAGCCTCAGTTGGGTCTACAATGAAAAATAACATTTGCATTTTGTACGCAAGATCATCACAAATATGCACAGCAAATTTATTCCATAACACATATGGCTGAGATGGAAAGCATTGGGTGAGAATAACACTAAATAACCTATGCAATTGGTATCCAGTTTTCATAACTGAAGCTTCTTGAAAACATTGCACCCATTCTTTATCATCTTCTAGAAGCTCTCTTGCAATACATGCTAATTTGAATGTATCATGTAAAACATTGTCGACAATGCGCAAGCTTTTAAATGATTTTGGTCCTTTGACAATACTTAGTAGTAAGCGCATGTAAAATCTTTCACCTGTATTAGGACTAACAAAGTACATTCTTCCAATTGCATAACCCCTTTCTCTTGTTGTCCATTTCCTTTGTGACTTATTCCAAACAAAATGTTATGGAAATTTTGGATAAGTAAAAGCACATGCATTGGGATTCGAATCACAACATGCAAAGAAGCTAGTTAGTGTAGAAATTTGTTGCTTAGCCCTATTGACAATTTGATCCATTGATTCCGTAAGGTTAAATAAGACACGATGCATTCCAGGCAAATGAAGTGCCAATTGTACAACTGTTGGAATCTCTTCATGCATGGGATGACCAAATAATCGCCAAGTAGCTTCTGGTGGACCTATATACCGTGCATCAAGATATTGTTGAATCTCATCTATCAGCCCTAACACCATTTTAGTGCGATCATAACCCTTGTAGATATATTTGTGGATATATTTGACACGTCTCATTCCAGCACAGACTTCCACATTGATATGTCAATTGAATAGTCTAGAAAGGTAGGCATTATATGGTACTACATCCCTATTATCAACTTGGTGGCCCCTTACACTGTACACCCGATGTTTAGTACGACGACAATAGATTGGATATCCATCTTGGTCCATTGTGGTTGTTTCAGAAAAGGATCGAGGGTATCTTTTAGTGCATTTACCATTTTCCATGCATAATGCTTGCGGATTTCGACCACCACACGGCCCATGTACCATGCAACACTTTACAGTTTCAAATAGTGCTGGATCATCACTTGGATCTGGGAACTCTGCACATACTACTCTGTCAACCTGAGCACATGTAAGAATTTTATCTGGACCTTGAAGAAACAAAAGCGCGTGCATACAAAGGGCCCACTTTTCTGTTTCAAAGAAACCTCATAAAATTTTCAAGAAAAATCCTAACCTATAATATATACAAAACATATGAATATTAGTAAATATGTATTGATATTTGTATTTATTTAGTATTATATTATTATCATCTACAGCTTAATAAGCAAAGATTAGAAAAATTTAATTTTTAAAATGATTTTGAAATAGTGTTATTTTAATATTTCTGCTAAAATTTGTGTATAGTACTGCTCAACAAAAGTAAAATTTGTGTATAGTACTGCATATTTTATTTTAAGCACTCAATATAACTACTTTCCTTAATTTTTTAGGCCCAATATATTTAATTTGTTATCTTTTCGACGTGTAAATTCACTTAGTCGTATGATGTATTCATGAATGTTGAATATTATTGAACCCATTAGGTTTACTGCTTTATGGTCCAATTCGGTCCAACAAATATAACTTTAAGAAGGTAAACAATATGAAGGTCAAAGTGATGGTGAGGCATAAAACTTTCATGAATAAAAAAGGAGCCAAAATATATATATGTATACAGTTTTGTATCAAACAACAAAAACTCCAGTGGGTATAGCCACCCCCATTGGACGTGGGGTGGACCCAAGACCAATGAATATTGAATAATGACTCTGCTATAACCAACAAATTATGCTCACTCACATAAGAACTCCAGAGAAATTCAAATCTCTCTCATCATGTGAAGACTATACTGACATGGAGTTGATTGATGAAAGATAATAGTACCCTCCCTACAATTCTTATACACTTAGAACCTAGCTAATTAAATGACTTGCAACATATGTATTAAAGTCTTAAGCGGCATACATTTGTTTGTTGCGGTAAATGGTCCATATGACTTGGAACTTTTAAGAGCAAAAGATGTAATAATCTGAAATTTTAGCATAAAGTAAAATGATTTTTTTTTAAATCAATTTACAGTTCACCCTTACTACCGAAATGGATTCTTTACAAGAAAGAATTATTTCTACTAATAACTTCTTCAAGTAATTTCTATACATGTGGACGATTTAACTAATTCTGCTCCTGCTACGAGATTTAACGGTAGAAGTGTTAGTACTTCAATCATGAGATTTAATATTGATTTTTAATTAAATTAATAATTAGAATTAAAAGTTTCAAGCGAACAGTGAGACTTGCAAGTGCATGAGTGAGATGTGTGAAGCGAGGAGCACATGATTATTCACCTAATTCAACCACCTTGCTCTATGGCCTTGGACGTTCGTTCTTTCCATAGTTTTTCCCCAGAAGACATGAATCCTTTTATATTTGTGCTCTCCTCTAA
Source organism: Arbutus unedo (assembly GCA_014822125.1). NCBI lineage: Eukaryota > Viridiplantae > Streptophyta > Magnoliopsida > Ericales > Ericaceae > Arbutus > Arbutus unedo. Next base: position 558 of record JABCMJ010033481.1, on the reverse strand, counting down.
GCCCAAGTTCAATCTCCACCCCTTGGTTTCCCCCACCAACAATGGTGTTCACACCACCATATCCTCCTATAAAAGCTAGCTTTGTTCTTCTTCTTTCTACCAGTTCACCCTTACTACCGAAATGGATTCTTTACAAGAAAGAATTATTTCTACTAATAACTTCTTCAATTAATTTCTATACATGTAGACGATTTAACTGATTCTGCTCCTGCTACGAGATTTAACGGTAGAAGTGGTAGTACTTCAATCATGAGATTTAATATTGATTTTTAATTAAATTAATAATTAGAATTAAAAGTTTCAAGCGAACAGTGAGACTTGCAAGTGCATGAGTGAGATGTGTGAAGCGAGGAGCACATGATTATTCACTTAGTTCAACCACCTTGCTCTGTGGCCTTGGACGTTCGTTCTTTCCATAGTTTTTCCCCAGAAGACATGAATCCTTTTATATTTGTGCTCTCCTCTAAGCCCAAGTTCAATCTCCACCCCTTGGTTTCCCCCACCAACAATGGTGTTCACACCACCATATCCTCCTATAAAAGCTAGCTTTGTTCTTCT
>JABCMJ010033476.1:0-11651 GCA_014822125.1 Arbutus unedo | reverse complement strand
ATAAATTGATGAAAATTTTCGGGTCCTTACATTTTTCAAGAGATGTGTCATTTCAGGACAACCAAGGCCAAGGCAAATATGATATTTCTGGCAATGATAACTCATTTTTGTGAGGATCAAGGAATTGAGGTGTTTAGGGAGCAAATGTCAAAAGGTAATCCTGGTCCCATCAATGCAACCTTAGTTGTAATCCTAGTCTCATACACTTGGGGCTATGAAAAATAGAACAACAATAAACAATGGCTCTAGGAAAAGATAACAGGTATGTAATGATTTTGTTTGTTGGGGAATCAAGTATATAGATGTGATTTGGGAATCAAAGATTTGATAATTTTGTTTGTCGTTTGTGACTACATAGGTGTAATTCTAGGGTTTAGTGGTTGGGAGACCATGAGAGGCTTTCTAGAGCAATTGTCATGGTACCCTTTGTCACTCACGCACACGTACAATTAAATCATATGTTTGACAGATCGATTTACATTTTTCATAGAATTGAGAAACTCATCAGATTGTTGTTGGAAGTCTACAAGAATTGCTTTTTGGTTTATTGGTGAAATGCAAAATTAAAGTGATTGCAAGTGGAATATTGGTGGTGATCAGATGAGAAAATCTACTTCATACAAAAGTCCATCCTTTAATTATTTTTTCTTCTGCCTTTCTTTTATTTGTGCTTATTCCAATTGTGGTGGTGTTGAAATTGTAATTTGTTAGTTGTGATTAATGATTGTAAAAGTTAAATATTATAAATTAGTGATTAGAGGCGAACTTTGAGGGGTGCAATGCCCGGCATACTTCATCGTCTCATCTCATGAGGTGCAATTTTTTTATTGGCAAACTTCAATAATTAAATATTTGATTTGATTGCATTGATAAATATGTGCTCAAAATTAGAGGTTGAGGTTGGATTTCTTCTTACTTCAATGTTTTTTAAAATAGTTTTGAGGTAGTTTTAAGAAACTATATGTTTTGGTACTACAATTGGTAAAGAAGGGTTGAACGTGATCGATTCCATACAATGGTGGTCGGTTTAGGTGGGGGTTATGTAACGTTGCAAAGTGCCTTTAGGTGCTGGCATGTCCGCTAGTGTATATATATATATATCTATATTATTATATAAAGCCAACACTCAAGTTGGTGTGAACAAAAACATGAGCCTGACTCACATTTGTGATTTCCAATGATACCATTAACACATTTATTTTTTACACAACTTTAACATTATTCCAACAATAACTGTAGGGATGAAATAGTAACTCGCTAAACTAAGCCATAACTGCCACAGCAGTTACCACTACATCTTTCACCAGAAAAATACACTGATGTTTTTCCAAAATAACTGTAGGGTCAAAATTCTAATCTACCAAATTGCCACACACAACTTACAGCAATTACCATTTAGTAGTTATAAACTGCCCACTACGACCAAATTCTAGCAGTTATAAAACTGCGACCAATCCTTATCTCCTAATTTAGTGCCTAACGAAAGTAAGATTCAACAAAAGAAGGAATGAGAGAAGATAAGAAAAGAGAAAATATTTCACCTCTCTGAAATCATGGGAATCAGAGGGGGAAATCCATTGCTGTGAACAAATCCAAGAGGGGTATCGAGTGTGGAAATATTCTGATAATGATGGTGATGGTGATCAATGGGAAGCCAAGAGGCTTATCTTTTTTTGGAAAAATTGACGAAAGTTGGAGTAGTTTACCGAGTGGGAGAGAGCAAGAATTGGAGATTGCAAAGGGTTTGATTCAGAAACCTCCAAGAATAAGAACCACCGTAAAAATCCCAAATGTCACCAATCTCCTCTATGCGAGCCACTCCACACCAAAGAACAATATGACGTCATGAGTGTCACTAACCCAACTAACCATTTTCTCTCTTCACCATCACGTATTTTAGCATCAAACGCCTCCAATTTTGGAAAAGCCCTAACCCTAAATGATTCAAAGACAAATCCGGCAAGTGTCCGGCCACACATTTAAGCTAATTTCCAATAGTTTACTAAGCAAACAACATCATCTCCATAGAAATGATGATGAGGATTCTTCCCTTCATGATTGAAAATGAAGCCACCCAATGGTTTGATCTCAAAGTGGAGCCCTACTTTTTTCTCATTTGGTAAGAAACCAAGTCTTCCTTTTTGGACACATGTAGGAAAACTAGATACAATAAACAATTTGGATTTCAACTCATGAATGTAAATCAAGAGCAAGGGGAATCCGTTGAATCTTACTTTTTAAGACTCCAGAGGATAATCAATCAATGGCGTCACAAAGGAATTCCACCCCCTTTGACTAAGGTGATTTTTAGTGAACGGTTGTTAAAGGATTTTAAACATTGGATCATTACACAAAAATTTCATTTTCCAATAGTGAGCTGCTCTTATCCCACAAGAACTTTTAGATTGGTATATAAACGCCTTCATGTTTCTTTCATTTGAACAACTTGAAAGTCTTAACTGGTCATGAAAATTTACAGTCGATTGCCTTAAAAATTAAGGTCACGGATCTATTGTATTGACTTTTTGCTTTCTGACTTGGTTTCCATGATAGATCCGTCGAATTTGCCAGAAACACCCTCTCTATTTGGGTTTGTTCATTTTTCTAGTGAATTGGATATCTTGTTTCTCTTTTTACAAATAAACAAAGTCTTACGAATTTCTTTTCTTCCATTGTTTAACCTTCTCATATCGTGAGTTCAACCCCACGAGTCACTACCTCTCAATCCAAACTAGGCATAAGTACATACTTTAGTTTAAATTTACACGTCCATGCATTGCGTGGGCACTGGCCGCTAGTATATTTAACACATACATATGTATTGAAGTATGCAGTACATAAGCTTATGTATAATAAGCATGTACGCACATATAAAAGCATAAATAAAAATGAAATTGTCCAAAAGTAATAATTTTTATTGTTATTGAATTATTAAAATAGGGTCCTTTTGATGTCCCTTTCTCTTTCCCTACACCCCCACTCCCTCTTTATTATTTTTTTTTTTGATGAGAACTTTTATGGGCAATATTTGCATTATATTATATCATATTGTGCATGGGTGTTTCTTGTTCCACATAGTAGATAATCTGGTGTGTAGAGTTTAGCTTACACACAGAGAGGATCAGATTATCTATTCTTGTACAATATAAGTCTTTAGTTCACAGTCTTAGGTGGAATTGGACACAACACTAGTAGGACTGTAACACAGTGTTTCAGTAGGTCTATCTTGACTATGAAAAATGGTATAGTTTTAACTTATTGTGTTAGTACACTTTGTGTGTATTGAACATGACCATTTTGAGGTAATTGTATTTATACTGACAATATAAAATAATTCTCACCTCATGGTTATTATGAATACTTGTACTCTTGACAACTATTAATTATTAATAAAATTCACGTCCCTTTGTAGGGATTGATGATATCCTTTTGAGAAAGCTTATAAGTTTCGATTATGACAAACCCTGCAGATGGATATTTAGTATTCGACATAACGAATAAGTTAAGTGAAAGGTCTCATGGAATTTTATAGATGTTAATTAAATAAATTGTCAATAATTTATTTTAATCAACGGGTATCCGTAATCTTAACGTGGAGAGATAAATACGAATTTAAGACCATGGAGCTCGAAATATAATTTTGAGATATGAGAAGTGAATCCAATTATAATTTTGTAATGGTATGAATTGTAATTTATATAATTTGGAATTAATCCAGATTGGATTACGAATCCCAAAATATATTGGAAGCCTAGCCCATACTTTTCCTGGGGGTCCCTATCGTTGCCTATATATACACCACTATGCCTTCTAGGTCAGTAACACAACTTAATACTCAAAATATTGGGAGAGATTATGTGAAGGCAAGAAGATCACATTTTTGAGCCCACACACAATATGTGATCAAGGTGTAATATGATTATGGTAGAAGATCTCGAGGTTAGTTGAGCAAAATCATTCCAGCCGTGCTCGAAGTTCTACTAGGATCAAACTATAAAGATTGTTGAGATCAAACCAGAGAGATCTCAAAGGTATGAACCCTAATTTCGTCTAGTAGGGTTTCATATTTTTTGTTGTTGTATAATCTGTGCGCGTTCATCACTGAATCTTGGGAATCGATTCCTAACATAACCCCAACCAACACACCACCCCCCCGCGGCTCCCTTTCTTTCTCTAACCCCTCATCACAACCATGGCTTGTAAATTATTGATGATTCCAAGTTCTTTGTAATATATGATTTGTCATAAAGTCTTATCTTAATAGTAATGTAAGATAAATAAAAGAAAATGATATTACAAAACATATGTTATATTATTTTTATTTTATTATTGATAAACATATATTATCAAAGATATTTTTTATTTTCGGTTGTGTTAAATATAATCTAAATTTTAATTTCAATTTCAATTTCTTATAAACAAAAAATAAACAACTACAAAACATTACCAAATGTACCCCTAAACATTTCATAAACAATGAATGTTTTTATTCTATCTCTCTATTATATTCACTAGAGTTCCCGACCAACAACACAACTCCTTATTACTCTCTCCATTTTTATGTGAATTCTTGTATTTGCTAAACTTCCAACCAAAATCGATATTTGAAGACCGTGTTCTTTCTACACTGGCAACCATCTCTTATTAGCCTTAAAATTGTTTAAAATAACAAGATGGATGATTAGTGTTGAGACCGCAATATGACATGTATAGTGGCTCAATGGGTCATAATTTGGCATACATGTGGTGAATAATTGTCATTTTTACACAATAATGCACGCTTGGTAGTTCTTATCCTTTTGCAGGGTTTCCATGTAAAAATTGGGTGTTCGATGATGTTAGTTTGAGTATTTGAATGTCCAAAGTGATCCCGACACCCTGATGGTTGAATTCAGTACGAAGGGATGAAGTGTCGAAGGTCCGAGGGCAATGCAAAGTCTGGAGAAGGAAGTAATTGAATTTCCAAGAAGGTAGCTTGGTGACCTGATCATTAGGTCAGTACAAAGCCTGACTAGTCAGACTTAAGGAGAAAACAAACTAGTAGTAAAGCCGAACTTCTCAGACCAACTAGTCAGTTGCTAAAGGAAGAAACTTGACCTGATGGTAGATCAGGTCACACACGTGAATAGTGTGATGAAGGTAGAACCTGACTGATGGCAGATTAGGTCATGCTTGTGAATAGTGTGATGAAGGTAGAACATGACTTGATGGCTAATCAAGTTAGCTCATCCAGTTAGGCCAAAGAAGACAAAAATTCCAGTACCTAGGCCTGACTAGTTAGGATTACTATCTTAACAGTTAGGCGTGCAAAAATTCCAGATTTTTATTTCTTTTTCTTATTTTATTTATTTATTTTTTGGATAAACCAACTTAAAATTAAAAAAGGGCTAAACGAATATACAAAAATACAAGGGGCATACCCCAGGACAAAACAACTAAAAAAGAAACGGACTAATGGCCGAATTCCTACACCTTCTAACAGATGATGATGGAATTCGTAGGAGGCCTAACAAGGCGCATAACAGAAGGAGCAAGAGACACTCCCCAAATAGGGATTCTTGAAAATAATCCAAAACAAAATGAAAGGGGCATACCCCATGAGCTAATATAGATACAAAACAGAGGGCATACCCCCTAGGTTACAAATTAGCATAGAATTTCCAATCTTATTTTATTTTTATTTCCTGTTATTTTGTTTACTATTCTTTTTAGGAGTTGTTTCCTAATATTTTTAGGGTTCTCTTTATTTAAATTCCTTAGAGGCTTAGATCTAGTATCAAGTATTTTTTAGCTTAATTTTTCTTCTAGTTTTAATTCCAGCTTTCAATTTTTAGTCGTTCTTAATTCATGTTTCCAAGATTCAAACTAGTGTTCTTAATTGACTTCTTTATCTTTCAATGCCAAGGTAAGATCTGTTTGTTTAATCCATAATTCTTATTTTGATAAGATTGTTTTCTATAATTTCTATTGTTCTTCTCTTTATCATATTAGGCTAAATCTTTTAGGCAAAATTCTAGGATGATGTTCATCCAATAATCTAGGTTCTCAATATCTTCTCAAATTTCTTTCACTGTTTGTTTTTGAATTGATTTGAGTTCTTATTTTTGAACTAAACAAGTGTTAAACACTTGATCAGTTATCGCCATTAATTTGGTATATCTAATACTTGAGTCTATGTCCTTCTTCATTGTGACTTAATATTTTGTGAACAAAAATTAATTTGAGAACATATCTTCCGATATAAATTATTTCATTGAAATATTTTTCAATTAAGATTCTCTGGTCTAAATTCTTGATTGAGTTATAGAAGAGGAGATGTTGACCACCGAAATCTACAGTGAACGGATTCTGAAGATCTAGCATACTTTCTTTATTTAATCAAATCTTTTAGTTTTCGTAGGTTTAGAAATTAAATATTTCCAAAATTGAGGTTAGCGTCTGAAACGCTACAGTTGCAAGATCTCATACATCCTTTCATATTGTTCCTCATGGATCGATACTTAGACTTGCCATTTACTCAGACTAGTTTTCGTTGTGACCTAATATTTTTTGGTGCCGTTGTCAAGAAATAATTAAGACAAGGTGTGTAAATTTGTAGTCAAATTTTCTTTTTATCAATCTTTGTTGGGGAGAGGATTTTGGTGCATGATTATTTACACTCGAGACCACACAAACCATCTTGTGACAATGGAAAACCTCCCTAACAACGTGGCAACTGCCGACAGGGGGCCAATAATGATAGACCACAAGTACGGACCATGTGAGATTATTTTTTGCGCTCGACACGCACAACCACACCATCATGATTTATATTTCCTGAAGGGCTGTCGAATGAAAATCAATTCTATGTGAAATTGAATATGCATACTACCCACTTTTTTATGGGATAGAATAAGAAATCACTACCTAAATGTCCGCGAATTCGAAAAGGTGGTCAATACTTTTATGAATATTACTACGCAAATGGAGATGGCTTGAATGAGGTTTTTCCCATTTTACTAAAAGATAAAGCCAAAAGTTGGCTTCTTACCCTAAAACCTCATTCAGTGCCAACTTGGGCTGCAATACAAACTAGGTTTCTCAGAAAACATTTCCCAATGCATTAAACCACTGCTTTGAAAACGCAGTTACATATTTTTGCTAATTGACCCAATGCAACTTTTTGTGACTGTTCGAAAAGGTATCAAGAATATCTGCTTGCCATCGCACACCACGGGTATGGGGCCAGCAAAATATTAGTTTTTTCTATGAGGACATCTCGGCCCAAAATTGATAGTTTATTAATAGGATGTGCAATAGAGAATTTTTAAATATGGAACTAACAGTCGCTATGGAATACTTGGATGGCTTGGCAGTGAACAACCATTCGTGGGATTACACTGATCCCCATGATCATTCTTATAAAAAACTATCTACCCAGGTGGGTCCCGGTAAGTATATATTGCGGGAGGAAGATGACCTCAACTAAAAGCTTCACCTATTGGCTCAAAGAATGGATAAACTTGAAATAGACAAGGTCGGCGAGGTCTCTTCTGTCTAGAGGACCATGATGAGTGTTATTTGTGAGACAACAAGGCATCCTACTAATGAGTGCCCCACTATATCTACTTTTAAAGAGGTATTACATGGTACCGAACTAGCTGAAGTTCATGCCTGAATCAGGGGCAACAATCTAACAATTCTCTATACTTAACACCTACAATTGAGGGTGGAGGAACCACCAAAACTTCAGCTGGAAAAAAATGATGCGAGTGGACCATGTCGCGCCCAAAAATTTCAACTTGAGCGGTGGGACAAAATCTGGTATCAACAGACCACCTGAAGGCCTATTTAGATTCCAAAGCCAAGGGCAGGCACCACCACGGTACCTGCCCAACAATCAACAATCGTATGCTCCTTAGGGCTCTCTATGGGTCCTAATGCTTACCAACTGCCTCAAAAGTATAATCTTGAGGAGACGCTGCACAATTTGTTGTAGGCACAAGCTAATATCAATGCAAAGCTCACAGAGGCCATTGGGGACATTCGTGCCCAACTAACTACTGTGACTGTGTCTTTTGGGGTTTTGGACCAAGAAAAGGATATGTTTCCTTTCCAACCACAAGCGAAACCCCAATGAAAAAATTTTGTGAGTGGGTCATCCACAAGAAATTCTAATATTGATCAGGTGAAGTCTATCACTACATTGAAGAGCTTAAAGAGGTTGACAAGACCATCCTACGCAATTCTACACCTCCTTAGGTCCCTACATCGACTTCTAAGTCAGTGGGACCAAACAATTCTACACCTCTTTGTCCTTTTCCAGCACCATTCCCACAGCGACTACGGGTGCAACCAAAACCTACCAACCATGTTGAGATATATGAGGTAAATGGGTAAAGGTGAACATTTGGCCTGATGTCATAAAGCAAATATCATCTTTTGTGAAGTTTCTAAAAGACTTGTGCACCATCAAGGGTAAGCATCACGCTCAAAAGAAGGTATTTCTGACTCAATAAGTAAGTTCCATAATTCAAAGTCCTGTAGCTCCAAAGTACAAGGATCGTCCTACTATTTCCATTCAAATTGGGGGGAAAAGGTGGAGATAGCCCTGCTCGACTTGGGGGCTACTATTAATCTACTGCCATACTCTATGTATGAGAAGCTTGGCTTGGAAAATATGAAACCAACCTTAGTGACCCTTCGATTAGCTAATGGTGGTATGCAGATGCCGAGAAGAGTGGTTAAGGATGTTTTGGTATAGGTAAACAACTTTTTCTATCCTGTAGACTTTGTTGTTCTGGAAACTGGCCCTTGTTCTAACATCAAAACTCAAACTCCCATAATATTAGGATGGCCTTTCTTGGCCACGTCCAACTCCGTGATACATTGTCACAATGGCCTGTTAAAAATGACTTTTGGGAACATGACCCTCGAACTGAATGTTTTTAATGTCGTCAGTCAAATGAGTGAGGAGGGAGAGATTAGTGACGTGAGCCTTATTGATATATTAGATCCTGACCCTGTAGACTCTCATCTAGTCCCGATCTATTTGAAGGTTACCTCACTTTTAGTGATGACGTGAATTATCTTTATGTTCTCCTTGGTGAAGAAGAGGTCTTGGACACAGAAAGTGGGAAACCCATTGTTGACAAGTTACCTCCAGACAAACCATGCACTCTCTTGTCTAGTGTCAAATCGCCACCTTTAGAACTCCAACCTTTTCCCGAGCCATTGCAAGGCACTTCTCTTGTTGATGCTAGAAATTACTCTATTGTGATTTTTCACATTGAAGAGGACCTTTGGGGAGGTGAGAATTCAGAAGTTGTGCACAAAAATCTGCAAGCTCATAATTAGTACCACAGGACGAATAACTTCCCTCCGCCCTTCACTGATCACTTCTTTGAGAGGTACGATGGCCACTCAAGTTTTACTCGCATTACAGTCTTTCTGGTATATTAAACATAGCTAAATATTCCCTACTAATTTGGAACTTCTGAAAGAAAATTCTAAGTTCAATTTACTTGGATGGCGTACATGGTCTCACGATTAATGTGTTTTTGTTTAGTTGTGCTTTGCAATTTTTTTTGTAGGAAACCCACACACTAGCATAATTTGGGGGAGATTTGGTTGATCTTGCTTATGTGGATCGATTAGCTTTTATGAAGTCAAGAAGACTATAAATCCATGAAGTTTGAGATACCTCTAGTGTTTGCCGTGGTTGAATGGAGTATGACGGTCTCGTATAGCCACCTGTTCGAACCTATGTATGTAGTACCTAGGAGATTGCATTTGATTGCAGGTGCATAGTTAGTAACGAGACTTCTATCCGAACCATCCGACTTAAATGTCCAACTCCATGGAGATGGATTCATAAATGGAGTGGTGGTGTGAGATCCCAAACCATAATTAAGTAGTTTAGGGTGTTAACTGGGATTGAAATTGGTAATTAAACGCCAATTTGAGATTCAATTGGAAATTGGGAAATGGTCACGCCTTTTATTTTTATTCGGATTCAAAACCTAGAGTTGGATCGGACGATAAGTGAGTGAGGCAAGCTTTACGGGGTGTTCTAATGTTAGGGAGCTAGACCAAGTGGCATTTGATAATTTTTCTATTGAAACAATAGATATACTCCACATCTGATATTTGTATGTGAATTTCCTCCAACATTTGACACCCACCAGCTTGTGCCACCACCTGCTTAAGGGTTTGACTTCTATAAAAATCAATTGAAGCTACTAAATTCATTCCTTATGCAAAAATTTTGAGGGCTAGAGAGAGAGTAGCTGCTTCTTCCACTATTCTTCATCTACTTCTAGCTACTTCATCGATTGGTTTTACACAGTTAGTTTCCAAAGCTCTTAGGTAGGAAATCTTTCGTTAATGCTTTGATTTTAAGACTAGATTAGGTGTATACCGACTCTTGTAACATAGTTTCAGTAGGTATTTGAGGTTAGAGTTAGAAACATGAGTCTTCCATGGAAGAACAGTTGAAGAACTCGAACCTTGTGTCATTCGGATGTAGAGCCGAATGCAGATTTTGTAGCCGATTTATGTTTCATATTCTGCAGATTTTTCCCCCCACTTTAGAAGCTTCTCTAGACCTTTTTGGACATCATATAACCATGAAATTTGACAAACAACTACATCGATATCTTACCTAACATTTCCAACTAGAACCATGAAGTTTCGATGATCAGATTGTGACAAAAAGTATTTTTCATAAACTGTGTCCATATTGGACTAGTTCTACTCCTTTCAGATGTTACCCTTGTTAGAGATCGATTCTCGAGACTTAGTGATGAATGCGTATAGATTATACAACAAAGCAACATGAAGCGCTACTAGGAGGAACTAGGATTCATACCTTCGAGATCTCTCTGATTTGATCTCAACTATCTTCACAGTTTGATCCTGATCGAACTTTGAGCAAGACTAAAATGATCTTACTCGACTGACCTTGAGACCTTCTATCATAATTCTAATACACCTTGATCATGAACTGAGTGTGGGCTCAAAAATGTGATCTTTTTGTTTTCATAGGACCACTCTCAATATTTCGAGTATCAAGTTGTTACTGACCTAGAAGGCATAGCAGTGTATATAGGCAATGATAGGAACCCCTAGGAGAAGTATGAGCTGGGCTTCCTATATAATTTGGGATTCCTAATCCAACCCAGATTAATTCCGAATTATATAAATTACAATTCATACCACTACATAATTATAATTGCATTCCCTTCCCATATCTCAAAATTATATTTTGAGTTCTATGTTATTAAATGCTTATTTATCTCCCCATGTTAAGATTACAGATACCCGTTTATTACTTTCCACTTAACTTATTCATTATGTCGGATACTAATATCCACTTGTTGGGTTTAACATAATCAAAACTTATAAGCTTCCTTAAGAGGATATCATCAATCTCTATAAAGGGACATTGATTCCATTAATAATTAATAGTTGCTATATGCTTATTATTGTGGCCCAACTCATCGAGACTATTGGCCCACAAGGTCTCACTCTATAACGAATCAAAACCAACAACATTAGATGTACACATCCATTAATTATCTTCGGGTTAAGAGCTAAAAAATTCATAATAACCATGAGGTGCGAATTGTATTATATAGTTAGTATAAATACAATTACCTCAAAGTGATCAT
>JABCMJ010033452.1:0-14863 GCA_014822125.1 Arbutus unedo | reverse complement strand
ACAATTTTTGTGAATCTTAAATATTCACACCTATATCAAATATTTTACAAAAAAAATTAGAATTACGGTTTGACAAGATCCTAGTCTAGATTCATTCTCGACTCGGATACATAAACAACCCACTATATGGGTTCAGTCATAATTAGTGTGCGTTATTTGAATGTAGGTGGCATGTTATTGGCTAAGGATTGGGTGTCAACCTAGTTGGGATGCTTTCTTTTTAGCAGTAATGCCATTTTCTCACAATCTTTTGTGTACTCCAGATGTTCACTAAAAATTAGAGTTTCAACATGAACTATGCTAAAATAAATAAACTCCATGTTATTTATTTATTTATCTGATGCCCACTTTTTCTGGTTTTCACAACCAAATCATCCACATAACATTCAAGAGTATTGTGGAGCCTATCATTGAAAATGACCGTCATGGCTCATTGATAGGTGGCGCCAGCATTTTTCAATCCAAACAGCATCACTCTATAACAGAAGATGCCTTTGAGAGTACGAAAGGCGGTTAACTCTTCATCTTCGAGTGCCACTTTGATTTGGTTGTATCCAGAGAACCCATCCATGAAGGATGAAGCACTGAAGCCAGTGGTTGCATCTACTAGCAACTCGGTAATTGGGAGCGGGGATTCATCTTTTGGACATACGCCATTTAGATCTCTAAAATCTATGTAAACACGAACTTGTCCATTTTTGTTCTTCACTGGTATAATATTTTCCAGCCAGGTGGGGTATTGGATCTCTCAGATGAATCCAACACTTTTTAATTTTTCGACCTTGGCTTCGATTTGAATTGTCAATTCTGGACAGAAGCGACGTTGGGCTTGCTTTACGGCATTTTTCTTATGACACAGCCAAGTGATGGACTACAACTTTAGAATCTAAACCCGACATATCTTGATAACCCCAAACAAATACGCCTTGATACTCCCAAAGAAGATTTTCATAACCAATCATTTCTTCTTTAGAAAGCAGACCACTAACAAAAATAGGCTTAGGATTTTCAAAAGTTTCAAGGTTAATTTCTTTGAGATCATCAACAGCGGCTTGACCACCATCCTTAATCTTAGGTGGTGCCGGTTGAGGTGGCTCAATAAACTCTGAAGAGTCTTCTTGTGAAGATTTACATTTGGTTCTTCTCTAAGAGAGTCTTCTGATTGGTCGTCCTCAAAAGACACACAATTTACTTATTCAACTTCTCTTATGAAGTCATCATTATAGCAAACAGGGTCACTGTCTATACTTATACCATCATAGGTTCGTGCTAGAGAAGGGAAATTTGACCATCTGTGATCCTCTAAAGATTCAATTTCATCAGGATCTAAAAAATTTCAAATTTTGGGACGACTCCCGGATCAAAACTAAAGTTTATCATCCGATCGGTAATTTTTATAAGTGTGATTGGTGTATTCATAATCATCAAGATATTGCCGAGAGAATTTCACCACTTCAGTGTCTAAGGCATACCCAACATTAGGAAGTTCTTTTTTTCGAAGGTCTACAGCTTTTGTACAGTTTCACTTCTTCAGCAAAGAGTCAATATGTAATGCTTCTTCTTGAGTAAGAATAATTGCATCTCCTTGCAAATGCAACCGAACTGCTGGGTGATTGCTTGTAGCAGAGGCAATCATATCAATATCTACCTGCTCATGAGGATGTTCCGAAAGACTATCTTGTGTGAGATCAATAACAGGAGTGTTCGTGAGCTTATCTTCTTGAAAAGATATATAATTGATTTGTACAGATTCCTCGATATTCTCATCAACTTGATCTTGCGTGCCCTCGTCATCCTCCATGGCATCTTCTTTATCATTCTTCATGCCGATAGGTTGTGGTTGTATTTTTTGTTTTAACCTCCATTCCTTTCTCTTCTTGAACTTTATAGGTTTGCTATTCGAAGACCCTTGAAGTCTCTGGAATACTGAAATCTGAGGTCAATTTTTATCTTGGAGTCTTTGAAAGACAAATTCGTGATTTGGTTTCATTTTGAAGCCTTTGAAAGACCGAAACTCGAGATTCATTTTCATCCTCTCCCTCAGCAAACATAGCCTTTTCTTGTTTGGTAAAAACTGTAGGCTCTGAAAAGGAAGCTTTAAGTGTATCATTTTTCTAACAAACCATAACATCATTATTTCTCTTTTGGAAGGACATCTTCTTCCTTTTGAATTTAAACTTCGGTGGAGCTACTAAAGCGGAGGATGTTGATAATACTGTCTTTTGAACAACTACACGTTTTTCATGACTCTCATTATCTCCGAATGTGGTTGTAATTACCAAAGTCACTGGGATGGACTAGTTTACTTTCCGTAAAGGACAAGTATAACTTGCAGTTAGGGTTGTCATGGTATCCTGGAGGGAATCATCTTTAGTGGTTATCATAGTAGCTTGTGCTGATTGACGTTGATTTTTCATCCCATGTTTCAAGATAACAGTTGGTTTCTCTTTTTTATTTGAGGAGGTTACTTTGACATGAATGACTTTTACTCGTGATGGGAGTTGTGGATCTCCATGCTCAATACTTTTTCTAACCTCTTCCAACTTGCTTTCTGGTTTCAAATTCTTGGGAATAGAGGACAATGGAGGATTGCTAGGTTTATAAAACTTAGCATTTGCATAATTTACCTCTTCACTTTGAAATGGGTAGGAGTCGGCAACAACTTTCTTCTCGACTTGCTCACCATTTTCTTCTTTCATAAATTGAAAACTTTGTTGGAATGTTGAAGGAAGAATATGATTGACATGCATCCAAGGATGCCCCAATAGGGCATCATATGATTTATCAGCATCAATAACATGAAATAATGAAGTTGTGTTCAACTC
Source organism: Arbutus unedo (assembly GCA_014822125.1). NCBI lineage: Eukaryota > Viridiplantae > Streptophyta > Magnoliopsida > Ericales > Ericaceae > Arbutus > Arbutus unedo. The sequence continues at coordinate 12,038 of JABCMJ010033452.1, read as the reverse complement.
GTCAAACTCCATTTTCAGCTCAATGGATCCCAGGGCCTTTTGTCCCATTTGATTAAACCCCTAAATTGTCAAATTCGAAGGCGGCAATTGTCATATTGTCATGCCTATGAGTTTGAGAGTCTTTAACGGGAGTAAGTTCACTGCAGATCCACAATCCAACATGATTCGAGTTACCAGGGTGTCTCCAATCATGCCAGAAACATAAAGAGGGCGATTGTGATACTCTGAACCGAGTTGCAAGTCATCATTTGTAAATGTGATACAAGCCATATATGCAGCACAAAACTCTTTTGTGGGAGATTGACCAAAGTCATTCACATAGAGGTCCGGGGTTGCCAGGGCTTGAATTAATGCTCTCCTATGCTCTTTTGATAATTGCAAAGCATCATAGAAGCTCAAAAGAGATGGAATGCATTTCAGATGAGCTAAAATATCATATTTGACTTGCCCGAGTGAAGATGCATTCAGAGAATGAGCCTGTTTGGTGTCTTTAACGACTCTCCTTTTTGTGCTTTTACTTTTTGATCTCGCTTGGATGACTCTTCAGCTGACCCTATTAGAGTAGGCTCTACGGAGATAGTCTTTTCCTTTTGCACCTTCGGGAGTGGCTGGAGGTGGCGACAAGAGCGCAGAGTGATTTCATTGACTCCTTGGTCTAAAGAATCAACATCTTCAATTGTGACCATGTGACATTGAGCTATTAATTCATCCTCCTCTGATTTGTGATCTTTAAAGAACTCCTTTGGAAAGTACTCTGTAAGAGTGATCGGTTCTCTGATAGGTTAAATATATTCTTGCTCCCCAAAAACTTTTGCATTCTTCTTAGGCTTCTTCTTCTTCTTTTGATCTTTCTGTACGGATTTTCGCCCTTGGATTACCACACTTGGGCAACTTGATGATTTCAGAATGGGTAACGGTACCTTGTTCTTTTCTTTCTTGATGGCCGTTTGCCATTCCTCGTCCTCTTCAACATTTGACATCGATGTATCATCCTAAAAGCATAAATTGGGTTGTGACATGAGTTCATAAAGTGTCGGCATCTTAGGATCAGAATTTACATTAAGATTGCTTCCTCGGATGGTAAATTTTACTGCCCCCACATAACAAGAGACGGCTAGACGATCCTTAATTTTAGTACGCCCAACTACAGATATCATGTTTGACGATGATGTTTCTTTTGGAGAAAAAGACTCTTCTAGTATCAACTCACCATTTTTTATCTTCTTCTGAATGAGGTTCTTAATAATATAGCAATCCCATATTGGGTGACTAACGATCCTATGATACGGACAATACTTTGGATCGTTGACCTTATTAACCTCAAACGGCCTCTTCGATTCAGGCAATGTGATGGCTTTTTCTTTCATAAGTTGCTCGAAGATAGCTACCACGTCGTCATCATGAAAACTATATTTGACTTCTTTTATCTCCTTCAAAGAAGGCCTTTTTGTTTCTTTGCTTTTGCTATCACCATTGTTCTGCTTCTTAACAAAGGTGGCCATGGATTCGCTCCTATTTGTAGGCTTCTTGCTGGCTTTATTTTTCTTGTCATCAGAAGTTCTCACCTTAGGAGTCAGACTTCTCTGTCTAGATGCCTTTCGACATTGCTTGCTTTTGACATAAGTGCATCAAATGTTTGGGATGCCGCAGTACCCACAAACGTTGCAATGTTCGGAGTGAGATTATTAGAACACATTTGAACAGCAGACTGCTCACTTAATTTTTCAGAACATTGGAGATTTAAACTTCTCCAACATGTGATAAAATCATTGGCACTTTCATTTGGTTTTTATTTAGCATCCGCCAAGTCTATTATGGAGATTTTTTTCTTTGAACTCATGAACTGAGCCAAAAATGCCCTTTGCATGTCATCCCAAGTTAGGATAGATCCTGCTAGCAACTGTGTGTACTAAGTAAAAGCGAACCCCTTGAGTGACTGGACGAAGTGCCTTATTAACAAGGCATCTGATTGACTTGACTCCCCACAAGTAGAATAAAAATGGGCCAGGTGTTCCTGCGGTGATCCATTAATTCCATCGAACTTTTCAAAATATGTTTTCTGATAACCATGTGGAAATGGATAGGTATCATAATGGGCAGGGTATGACTTGTGATATCCGAGAACTGGAGGAGTCATTGCTGCTTGGAAATCTCAGATTCCCTCAACAATTAATATTCTCAGATCTTCGGGTGCTTGTGTTGCATATGTTTGGGCTTGATCTTGTACTCATGCATGCTCATGAGTAGCTGTACTTTCTTGGTTAGCAACTTGGGCTACCAAAGCAGCTATTTTAGCATCCTTTTCTGCCAACCTCCTTTTCATTTCTTGAATTTGCTCATCAGCATTAGTCGTTTCAGTGACAAGCATTGGCATGTCTTCACATGAAGGATCTTCATTGATCTTTAATTTTTCCTCAAACGTTTTGCCAATTGGCTTGAAAAATCTTCCTCTTCAAATAGAGACTCTAAATCCCCATAAAGAGGTTTGTCACAACTTGTCGTAGAACTTTTTTGTGGAGTTGCAGGCCTACTTATTTTTGACGAGTCTTGTGACATCTCAATCTCTTGAACCTCGTTATCCCAAGATGGAGGAGGAAAGTTACTTGACGAAACCTCCAATGATTTAAGGGTGGAGTAAAGGACATAATAGTCAAATTTTCTAGAAGGCTCTCCAAGTAGTCCAACATCTAGATCCCCTGCTTCATACCTCTCTTTCAGGATCTGTTGGGATAATTTCTTTCTCTTCTTTGGTGCACTTTCACCTTGGTTGTTCTCATCTTGAGAAACTCCACTTTGTTGATTGCTCGAACTTGACTCCTCGAGAGAAGGATGAGATATTTGTAATGCCTAAGATCGAGTAATTGGGCCATTGTAACCTCCTTCACTGTCTGTAGTCATACATGTCAATTTTTGTCTATGTAAAGCTTCTTTTGCCAGCATGAAGCCGGATATGAACGACCATTTTTATTTCTCCAAATCAGACTTAGCGTCTTTGGACTTGTCAGCCTATAGGCTGATATAGGGTATAAAGCCGCCTTCAAAGCGTCAATAGCTCGAGGTACTCTGAACCTTCTTTGACATTTTGATCTTCCCTTGTTCTGACTCTTGCCAAGAGTGATTTGTTTCCCTTTAATAGGTGATGATAGCGATGCAGCTTCTGCTGGTTTGGGAGTCAGAACCACTTTGACTTTCGGGGTAGTCTTGACTCGTGTAGGAGTTAGTGCCAGCTTAACCTTTGGAGTCGTTTGCAAGACCTTCTCGTCTTCTTTAACATATGTTGTCATTAAAGCAACTATTGAAGGCAGCTTGATTGGGATCGACCCAATCATAATTTGACTTGGATAGAGTTGAGGGATTGCCTTAACTGCTTGCTTTGCAACTATGTCGCTATTGGTTGTTTTCTTGACGAAGACCCTGCCAGATTTCTTCGCCCTTATTTTTTGACTATTCAAGACAACCTTCATTGTCTTAGCCAAGGTTGCTTTGGCACTCATATTCTTGGTGGCCTTTGCGGCGGTCAAGATAGGAGTGAATTTTGACGCAACCTGTGAAATGGGTATCAGCTAGCGGTCGAGCATACATGTAGCACAATAGCCAGACCTCCTTATAACTCCCTTTGATGAAGCCAACTTGTGATAGTAGATAACAACTCGCGATGCGATTGTAACCTATTAGAGGTGACACCAAGCAAAATTTACATAGTTGGAGATGAAAAGGAGAATGGGTCCCACTGGGTGTGCCAAAAATTATGTAAGATAAAAATTTGATCTTTGTTTAGTACAATCCCACTTACATAAATAGTAAGTTTTTATTATATTGGTCGGACTCATTCAAAATATAACATATTTCTTAATTATATCTTTTGGTAAAAGAAAACCTTTTGATTCAAACTGTGGTAATTTTAAGAGCTAAATAAATAAATAACACAGAGAAGACACAATTATATCTTCCAGTTTAGATTCATTTTTGACTTTGTAGTTGATCGACTAACTCTCACAGAGAAGACACAAGAGAATGTACTTGGTATTTCAGATGTAAAAGATAAACATCAAACAGTTTGAGGTAACTCCCAATATTTTAATGTATAAGCATACATAATGTTTGAAAATCAGGAGTATTATTTTCAAAGTGGGAGAGAAAGTACTTTTTTTTACAGCCGAGAGAGAAAAGGAAGAGAAGGGGAAGGAAAGAGAACTTTTATACCTCAATGCTGAAGTCTTCAAGTCTTGTTGATATTTTTTGGTCTGTACGCATCAGAATTTTGTGTTCTTCGCGTCAAAAATCTTTCTTCACTCTTCTTCCTTTTCTCAGAATTTTTTCTTCTGTCATAATCTCTCTTCTGTTTTTTTTGTTCTCCTTCTTTTTTGTTTGCCTCCCCTTTTTTTCGAACCTCTTGGACCTCTACTCCTCTATTTATATAAGGAACAACAATACACCCATGTTCACAAGTACAACCACGTTTACATGTATAGGCATATCGGGGTAAGTGGGTAGTTGGCCTCTATAAACCAACTTTTTTATGAGAGATGGAGAGAAAGAGACAAGAGGGGATTTGTATAATTAACCCCTATTTTACTGTTTTGCACGTGAGAGTGAGAAAAAAAAGGAAGGTGTGTGCTTGACCTCATTTTTTATGTAATTGACCTCAGCATTCTCTAAGTAGTGTACTGTGGTTGAAAGGCCTAATATCTTAGGCCCTAGAACTCACGAGTAGGAGTTTCTTTGTTTTGTAATTTTGTAGGTCACCATACACACCAATGTGCGTGTATATACACACACATACACACACTATTTTACGTGTGTTTGTTTTTAAACAATTCCTATGCTCAATCAAATAAAACAACATTAGTGATGTGTGTTATTTAATTATAGGATATGAAAATTTTAGTTTCAACAGTGCCCCCTCGAACATTGTACATGACAATTTTTTTTGTTGAGCATGTACAGTGTTTGACTTTTCAATTGACTTCTTTCCCTTTTATTTTATGCAATCTCAAGGTAAACTTCAATTGCTCAACTTGTAGGAGACAATTATCTTATCATCTTAATGACATAATTGAGATACCTTATTTTGGGATTATGGCTGCATCTATTTCTAGATTGCCTACGGACCCTCAACGGAATCAAGCCTTTCGTAGTTCATAGGGAAACAAAATTGTTTGATGGTTGTGGGGTTGCATCTTATCTTCTTGTACCAAGACTGCCTACATACCCTTAACGGGATCAAACCTTCCATAGTTCATTGTTTATGTATACATAAAAGATTGTGAGAAAACGACATCACTGCTAAAAAGAAAGCATCCTAACTAAGTTGGCACCCAATCCTTAGCCTATCATATGTCACCCACACTCAAATGATGTACACAAACTTACTGATGTGATCAGGGATATCATGCAGTTTTAACTCTTGCGACAAGGAGCATGTCCTTTCTTAAAATTTCACTACTAAAAATATTGTGAGAAAATGGCATCACTGCTAAAAAGAAATCATCCCAACTAGGTTGGCACCCAATCTTTAGCCTATCATATGCCACCCACACTCAAATGATGTACACAAACTTACTGATGTGATCAGGGATATCATGCAGTTTTAACTCTTGCGACAAGGAGCATGTCATTTCTTACAGTTTCAACTGTTGTGAATATTTCTTACAGTTTTAGCTCTTGTGAATAGAAGCATATATTTCTTACAGTTTTAGCTCTTGTGCATAGGAGCATATCTTTTCTTACAGTTTTAGCTCTTGTGAATAGGAGCATATCTTTTGTTACAGTTTTAGCTCTTGTGAATAGGAGCATATATTTCTTACAGTTTTAGCTCTTGTGAGTAGGAGTACATATTTCTTACAGTTTTAGTTCTTGTGCATAGGAGCATATCTTTTCTTACAGTTTTAGCTCTTTTGAATAGGAGCATATATTTCTTACAGTTTTAGCTCTTGTGAATAGAAGCATATCTTTTCTTATAGTTTTAGCTCTTGTGAGTAGGAGTATATATTTCTTACAGTTTTAGCTCTTGTAAATAGGAGCATATCTTTTCTTACAGTTTCAACTCTTATGAATAGGAGTATATATTTCTTACAGTTTTAGCTTTTTTGAATAGGAGCATGTATTTCTTAAGCATAGAACTTTTTAATGAACTTTCCATTAACACAAGGGTATATGCATTTTCCTTCTGAATTTGATAGTTCATATGCTCCTTTGGGGAAAACCTTAGTAACAACGTATGGTCCTTCCCATTTTGCTTCAAATTTTTCTTTCATTCTTCTTGTGAGAATAATAAGTCGTTTTACCGTCAGAACTAAATTACCAACTTAAAAAGTTCTGTATTTGACCTTCTTGTTAAAAGATCCTGCCACATGAGCTTGGTAAATTTCAAGTCGTTGTTTGGCTTTAAGCCTTTCTTCATCAAGTGCTTCAAGCTCGGCTAGCCTGATTTTAGCATTATCATTCGGATTTGTCCGTTGTGTGGCAACTCGGAGGGATGGCAACTAAACTTCTAGCGGGAGTATAGCCTCAGAGCTGTAAACTAAGCTATAGGGCGTGCAACTAGTAGATATACGAACAGTTGTCCTATATGCCCATAATGCTTCTAGTAAGTGCTCGTGGCAGTCTCTTTTATGTTCAGAAACCATCTTTTTGAAAATCTTTCCAAGAACTTTGTTGAAAGCTTCTGCTTGGCCATTTGAGAATGGATTATAACTGGCAGAGCGCCCATGATGAAATTTATATTTTTCGCACAATTTGGCAACTGTCGAACTCTTGAAATATAGAGCATTATCAGAGATGATCTTTGAGGGAACCCCATAGCGGTAGATTATATGGTACTTGATGAAATTTGCAACATTAATGGCTTTCAATTCTTTTAATGGTATTGCCTCAGCCCATTTGGAAAATAACTTGTTCCGGCCAATATATTGGTGGGAACGTGAAGATGGAGGTTTAAAATGACCCCCATGTTGCAAAGGGCCAAGATAATATGCTTGGATGAAGTGATTGTGGAGGTTGATGTATGAAATCTCCATGAAGTTGACACACTTTGCATGATTTAGAGAACTTCATAGCATCGTGAACCATTGTTGGCCAATAATAACCCAACCTTCTTAATTGACCGGCAAGTTTAGGGCCTGCTTGATGTGCACCACAAGTTTCACTGTGAGTTTCATAAAGAGCTTGAGCCGCCTCTTCTTTTGACAGACACCGTAAGAGGATCCCATCTAAGGATCTCTTATCAACACGTCCGGTGGGACCCTTCGTGGTCTCAACTAATTATCGACACCCCTGACGGTATTAAGAAAATATGATCACCACTTGCGGTCTCAAAATAATTATCGACACCCTTCGTGGTCTCAACTAATTTCGACACCCCTGACAGTATTAAAAAATATGATCACCACTTGCAGTCTCAAAATAATTATTGGTACCATTTGTGATCTCAACTAATTATCGACACTCTTGGCGGTATTAAAATGCCTCGCGGTCTCAATTAATTATTGACATCTAATGCGGCTCAAAAAAAATATTAACACTCCTTGCGGTCTCAACTAATTATTGACACCCGTTGTGGTCTCAAAAATAATGACACGCTTGTGGTCTCAAAAAAATATTGACACTCCTCACGGTCTCAAAAAATATTGATACCCTTCGCGGTCTCAAAAATGTTGATGCCCCTCTTGGTCTCACAAAATTTATAAACGTTTATTACACCCCTAGTGGTCATATGATGGACGATTTATAAATAAAAATATAAAAATAAATAGATCCATAAAAATAAAAGTATATAAATAATAAAGAAAATAAATGGATAGCTCACTCTGCTCTCCACAATGCCCCTTGCGGCTTAAAAAAAAATATCATTTGCGGGTTGTAAAATTTGCCCTTTGCAGGCCTCAAAATTGTGCCGCTAGTGGTCCAGAAAAATTAGCCCAGATTGGCTATTTAAAAGTCTTAAGCATATTTGCAATTAATTTGCTTAAAAATTGGACCTATCTCAACATGCATGGCCATGAGCCACTTGACAAACAAGTCAAAGTTTGCCTATGTGTGTGTGTGTGTATTGACTTGATTTCAGTCCAGATTTAGTCTCAAATCGAATACGTAGGCAACCCACTATCTGGGTTCAGTCATAATTTTTGTGAATCTCAAATATTCACACCAATATCAAATATTTTACAAAAGAAATTGAAACTACGGTTTGACTTGATTCTAGTCCAGATTCATTCTTGACTCGGATACGTAGGCAACCACTATATGAGTTCAGTCACAATTACTGTACATTATTTGAATGTGAGTGGCATATGATTGGCTAAGGATTGGATGCCAACCTAGTTGAGATGCTTTCTTTTTAGCAGTGATGTTATTTTCTCACAATCTTTTGTGTACTCCAAATGTTCACTAAAAATTAGAGTTTCAACATGAACTATGCTAAAATAAATAAACTCCATATTATTTATTTATTTATCTCTTAAAATTATCATAGTTGGAATCGAAAGGTCTTCTTTGACCAAAAGATGTAATTAAGAAATATGTCATATTTCGAATGAGACCGACCTACATAATAAAAACCTACTATTTATGTAAATGAGATTATGCTGAGCAAATATCAAATTTTTGCCTAACAACAGAATTTTCGTTGACAAGGATTCTCTCTGTGTCGAAGGTTCCGAGGAGCAGCATGATAACCAATGCGTCATTATGAGGATACTATACTTCCTCCAGATTATTTGGTGTGAAAGAAATTTCAGTTTCGGACTCCTTCTAGGGTTGTTTCCTTTTCTGTCCCAAGTGCTGGACATAATGTTCATGTCCCTCCTCGCGCCTTTGGATTCTAGTCTCCTTCTCGTCGCCTATATGTACTATGGCATGTATTACATGAATGGTCCCAGTGGCCATCACTTCCTTCTTGGAAGATTCTGACTATTTTGGTGCCACTAGAGCCTCCTGTTGATGTCCTTGTTCGGCAATATATTTTCTGATATGTACGATTTCAACAAGTCCTTCTAGGAACCTCTTGAATGCCTTGAACTTCTTTGTGAAATGCCCAAGGCTCATGTGGTAACTCCACTACTCTCTGTTTGGTTCCCTCTTCACAGGTTCTTCCCTCAAACCTGGTAGCCACTTCCAAAAAGACTCATTTTTGAGTGGCCAGATCATTCTGAATATAGGGGTGTTGAACACCGTCCTTACTGCTTTGTACGCTTATGGCCCAGGCGGCTTGTATTCCTTTCCAGTGAAGGCCACTTCGACCACCTCTCTCTTTGGCTTCTTCCTTTCTGTTCGGCCTCCTTTACCACGTTGCTTCTATGGCTTTGACTGGACGGTCGATCGATATCTCTTATGATTTCGTCTTCCTATTTTGCACAATTTTCTACCCTACTACCAGATCCACAATAGTGTCAGGAGTGTGTACTGTCAATGACTCGTAAAAATGATCTCGGGATGACAAGCCTAGCCTGAAGGATGCGATTGTAAACTCCTCTGTGCAGTTCCTGACCTCGTTGTATGTGGCTCAATACTTGCTCGCGTACTCCCTTAAGCTCCCGCCGAATCTTTTCCTCATAGCGAGAAGGGTATCCAAGTACTTTTTCTAAGCTTGGTTCACAATGAACCTCTTGACAAACTGCTTGACCAATTGTCCCCAACTATGGATCGAGATGGGAGAATAGCATGAAACCAATTCAAAACCGTTTTGCCTAGGCTCATTGGAAATACTCTGTAGAATAGGTTCTCATGGCTAGAATAGATTACCATGTCCTACAAGAACCCTTTAATGTGGGTCATTAGATTTGTTCTACCGTTGTAAATATGGAATTTCGAGGGAGTGAACTTTCTTAGTAACGCCTCCCCTTCAATCGGCGTTAATAGTGGAGATGCTACCAATTGTTGTAGTTCTTTCTGAGTCACATCTCTCTATGCTCGACGCAGGCCCAGTTGTTGATTCAGCCATTCCCTCATACCAGGAAGGTCTGGCCGAACTTGGGGTGTCCCGGCTGAAGCCTGTCCCTCTTGGTGAATGTTCGAGGTGCCTCTTGCCAACAAATGCCCTTCTCGAGGTTGATTTTCTCTTCTGCAGCCCTTGTCGTGTCAATCTTCGCACTAGTCTTGCACTGTTCTTGATCGTTCGTCTCGTCCTATGCCAACAGGATGAGCCTGATCCCTTTCCCTTCTGAGGGCTCTGTTGTCCCTCTCTACTCAGCACAAGTAGCGCCTCATGTCATCGAGTTCCTGATCCTTCCTTTGCAACCTCTCCCGATCGATGTCCTCTATTTCGTTCGGGTTCTTGAGCGAGATCCATTGCGAGTTCGGGATTTTCTCTCTTCTCGATGTAGATCTTGTTGCCCGCCCTATGGTGCCAAAGGAAGCACTAGTGGTGGCGGAAGAGGAAGGTCCACTCGGGATGGTTCTTGAGCCTGTTCTCCATGTTGACTCCCCGCAAGCCCTAGCGGAGGAATCCGTGGGATGTCTTTTCTTTGTCCTCTCGGTGGTGTTCCTACCATGAGATATGAGCTTTCATACAAACGACGCCAATTGTAAGTGGGTTGATTTTCACAATCAAAGAGGAAATTAGAATCTCACTATCCAGTAAGAGTGATGCTCTTTTTATTATGATAGATGACCTGTAAGACAATAACCCATCAAAGAACCCACCGCCGTTGGGCGGGAAGAAACTCTGATAATTAAGTCAGCCAATACTCACAAGAATATCTGTAAATTAAGCTAATATTCTCTATTAGCGCTTGAGTTAGTGTGTACATTTTTCATGGACTTGGACCTTTATTTATAGATTCCATAACTTAATCTTCCTAATTTTCTTAGAACTCTAACTCCGGATCAAAATTGGAGTATGACTGCCTTTTGCTTGGCTAGTAATGAGATAAATATATCTTGGATTTATCCAAGATATTATCTTCTACCATTAGAATTTCCTTCAACCCCTTATTCCTCATATAAGTTGAATTGGCTTTGTACTTCTTATCCATATCTATTTAGAACCTTATCCCGACATACTTGGAGTTCTTTCTTATCTAGGATTCAAGACTGCCTACCGCTTTTTTTAGGCTAGTGATATCTCAGACCGCCTTCCTCAGGTCGGTCATGCCCTCACGTGATCGACACACATGTCTACGTGTAAGAGAACTCTCTTGACAAACTAGCTGAATTATTTAAGAAAAAACTTAGTAATATTTATTTAAGTTTTACCTCATTCAATTTGTTTTCTTATTGATTTAGATGCCTATTTGATATCGACTTTTCCATTCAAGATAATAGACATACAAATAAGTTATTTCACATGTCTATCAACGAACAGGTTTTGTGACACTACAGTCTATTTGTAGCGATTAAAATTATGGAACAAATAAGGTGGATATAGTAGGAAGAGGAATATAGTAGAATCAGAGATTTATATAAATGGTTGAATAGTTATAAAGAGTATTTTTTGAGAAAGTGGATATGATAGAATGAATATGTATGTGGCACTTTCATAATTAATAATAAAATTCTTGTAATTAATAATGGCATTTGCGTAAATAGAAGGATATATAGAAAGAGATAAAATCCGAATACCGAATATTATATTCAAAGTCCAAAACTACTAACAAATCTCAAATACCGAATATTATAGGGGGACGGAGTGCCCAAATTTTATTCCCCTCCGAGTGGATAAAATTTGAATACCGAATATTATATTCGAAGTCCAAAACCACTAACAAATCTCGAATATGAAAATCCGAATTATCATCCAAATTTTATTCTGCTCATTTGATCCCTTAGGGCATGTTTGATTGCCTGACTAATTAGTGTAGGATAAGTTTGTCCTGAACTATTAGTGGAGGGATTAATAGTCTTGAGATTAAAAACAAAGTTGTCCCTTGTTTGGTTTGGTCTAGTATTAATTGCAGAATAAAGAATATGTGAGTTATCCAGTGTTTGATTGTTCGGATAAGAAATAGGTCAAACTTTATATTTCTTGTTTTACCCTCACCATAATATTGAATTTTTACTCTATTTGATTGTTGGAAATTTTAAGGGTTTTAAATGAACGG
>JABCMJ010033434.1:0-15225 GCA_014822125.1 Arbutus unedo | reverse complement strand
CACGGACACCTAATGGGAACATGTTGGGCCATTATACGAGGTGTATTACGGCCTCAACAATAAGGATGAGATCAGTCAAAGAAAACCTAACACAACAGGAAATCATCTTGAGTAGGCAAGTGGTGTACTTGTTTTGGGGGTGCAGTGGAGCTTGACGGGGTGTGTTGGGTGTCGGCATAGACAAGTGTCAAACTCTTCACAAGTGATGTGTGAAACTACCTAATGGAATGACCCTCTGCAGAGAATTGCTAAGTTAGTTCTCTAGAACCCAAGCCAGGTGCAACGCTAGAATGGCAGATCCGCAACAGATGAAGCGGCAGGTACCCCATGTACCACACATGGGTGAAGGGGGTGATTGTTTGGATTCCCCACGTGTAAGATTTGGCTAGACATTGCTGTTGAGATTGCTTCTTTGTCCATCAGCAGCAATCTCTTTGACCTTTGCCTTCCCACTTTGGATTTTGGACGAGCTTGACAGATATGCGTTAAATAGGCTTTGGATTTACTCTCCCCTTCCTATGCTACATATAGTGAGTTGTGGATAGCAGAGAAGGTATCTAGCCTATCAGAGCAAAAAGAATAAGAGAGCAACAGTGACTGAGTTGAGTAGTGGGTGCTCCTCATTCGGGAGGGAGCTGAGCTCCTTCTCTAGTGAGCTCGGGTGAGGCTCTGGTTAGAGGGAAAGAGGTGTGAGGCGAGAGAAAAGTCAGAGTGTGTGAGGCAGAGCGGGTGACATAAAGAGAGAGTTGAGTTTTCTTGCGTAAATTCCTTCGATATTTTGTATAAATATTGTGATTCTCTCCGTGAGTGTACCCAACTAGGAAACCACGTAATTTTTTTGTCTCAATATTTGTATGTGTGCATGTGTGATTTATCCTGAAAACAATATGCTTTAACCAGTGGTCTCACCAGAGACCATCTTACACTTTGTATTTCACCCAACTAGTGCCCCTTCTCTCTCTCCTATGCTCTGCAACACTGCATCAATTCAGACTACCCAGCCCATGCCTGGAATTTCCACTCTCGCATTCTAAATTTCGGGTCAAATTTAACACCAGGATCTCCATCAAACATCTCATACTCCACATAAAACATAGTTTTTTGGAAACCCGCAAAGCTTGGTGCAGTAGTAATCACATGGTAAACTAGAGGCTTTAAAAAGCCTTTGGTCTAGGTTCGGCTACCACCCGCTTGCTCCGTTCCTGTGTTGGTCCAGTTCATATGGGATTTTACTTTGGCTTTAGTTGGACTGCCCTTAGTGGATGCTGGATGGTGAGATTGGTCTCCCGAATTAATCTGTAAAATCCTAGTTGTTTAGCCTCTGTGTGCCAGATGTCTGATGAACTGCTGGAACCAACTCTATCGGCTTGTAAGTAAATGATTTCTAGTTGTCCAGGACAAAGACTTGGTCTTAGAGCACTCAAGATTGGACAAAAACTGGATGTTAGAGAGTTAAAGATTGGAGAAAGTATATGGATAATTTTCTCTAACATTACCAAGGAACCAACCTGACTAGTCCTGTTCAGTCTAGCCCAAGGCAATTTATCATATTGGGATAATTTAATCATAATCGGATGATCAACTAATCAAATATATGCAAAATCGAACCTGCTAAAACCTTCTTTCTGTTTTCTTAGTGTCGAATGCCCTGCGATTTATGCATTAAACTACCAATCAATATGCTAAAGTGAACCTGAATTCCGTGGTATTCACATTGTATATTATTTAGGTGACTAGATAGAGCTTATGTGGTTTTTCCCGTCAATCTCAACAAGAATTGCAAAACAAAATAAATTTAGAAAATGGGATTACATGCTGTCTTAAACTGACCAAAATGAAAAAATATCGATAAAAAGAAATGTTAGTTATTCGCAGGAGCAAAATTAGAATCTGAACACGGGTCTTGCGTTGACAGGGATCAATTTTAAAATGATGGTTTATGTTCTTTGAATTTGGAGAGAACGTTGTATTAAAGGTATAGAATAAATCTTGTAAGATTGTTGATAACATGTTAAGGATTATGTGATATCACCATTAACAAAATTTTACTTCATTTTATATTTAAACTGAGTTAACATAAGGCAAAAATAAAATATTATACACATTTTGCATATTTTTAATTTGGAGGTATATAACTAAAAATATAAAAGTAAACATGTATGCAGGCTTGTCTCTGGTTAGTGATGACCTTTCTATTATGGGGAGGGAGGCATTGGTGGGTGGATCCACCGTTGCTGTCAAAAGACTTATTTTAAGTGTAAACGGCAGAGAGAGAGAATTGTTCTTTTCGTCCTATTTTATTGGTGGGTATCTTGTGATCTCCGGTAAACATAGTTTGTACTAATCTGTACACGAAGAAATAGAAAGAACAACTCAGAACCCAAGAAGAAGAAGACACAGAAGAAGAAAGAATTACAAAGGAGCTATGTGCTGTTGTTGCAGTGAGGATTGCAAATGCAGGCCTTTGGGCTTTGTCTTGGGTCTGCCCTTTGCCTTCTTGTGCCTTTTGCTCTCCCTGGTCGGTGCCATCATCTGGATTGTTGGGTTTGTTTCTCTCTCTCTCTCTCTCTCTCTCTCTCTCTCTCTCATATATCGATGTGAAACGGGGTACGTGCAAGGTTTTAAGTATCAGCTGATATAATGCGTATCGAAGTGTTGATATATTAGCAAGTAGTATTTGACTGATATATTGCGATAAGACTGATGAATACACGTCTTTTTTTCCTGATAAAGTAAAAAAAAAATTCCAGATATTGATATTGAAAACACAGGGATTGCTGGGTTTATGAATCGTGAATTTACCTGCAGGATAGTGCTGTCGTGCGTATGCCCGTGCTGCTTGTGTGTGACGGTGATCGTGGAGCTAGCGCTGTGGTTAATCAAGGCTCCTTTTATGGTCATGGAGTGGTTCATGGAACAAATACCTTGCTAGATCATGATCTAATTTACATTGATTCGATGATCATCCCTTTTGTCTCGTTCTATTTGTGTTCCCAATTCTGCGTTGATGTTTGTTTTGTAACCCATTTTGGATGCTTGCTTACTTGAATGTATGCAGCCCCTAGAAAAAAAGGGCTGGATTGTTGGTTTGTTGCTGTGTTAATGCATTCTCCTTATCTATGATATGCATAGAAAAGGTGTTTATGGTGCTTTTACGTTATTCTACATTCAATTGTTAACGACAAACATTACAATGAAAGCCATAATGCAGGCACTAAAATGTTGTAGTGTACTCCTGTATTTGAACATGTTTGAATCATTTTTTAGGCTAGCACTCTTTGAATCATAAAGATGGAGATTTTTAAACGAATAGTGTTACATTGTGGGAAAAGCCTATTTGAGTGTAGAAAACATATTAAGATGGGTCAGATTTTAATAGTATCGTTTTCTGCATTTTAGAGCCAACAAACTAAGATGGGTCTGATTTCTGTAGTTAAAATCATAGTAAAGTTAGTATAGGATAGAATTTTTTAGTTTTGTTTGTTAACTGATTTATTTTTTACTAAAAGCACTCCTTAACTTTGGCACTAGAGATGCCCAATAAAAACATGTAGAAGCACAATTCAGGGATAATATCTTATAGCACCAAAATCATTGACATGCCAAAAAATTCTTAATCGTAAGAACTTATGTCAAGATTTCTGAAATTAATGACTCATACACATAAATATATTCTTTTTTAATGGGTAAATAAGGAATTTATTAATTTTTCAATATAAGGTAGAAGTATTAAAAGGACGAGAGACAAGATACGACATTATAACTGATGAAACAAAAGAACATGAGTCTAATCTACTTGAAAGATTCAGTACTTAGAGGCTGCTGGGAAATGCAAGATAGATTAATGGGAGGAAGAGTGTGTGGTCCTTCAAATAAGCCTTTGAAAATCCACTTGTATGCTGCCTCTGTAAAGTGTAGACCATCCCAGCTGATATGTGAAGAAGGGTCATCACAAGCTCTTGATGGTGGATAGCCACATTGTACAGTGGCGTCGAAATTGTAACGACTTCCTCCCGCCCCACAACATGCCGTGAGAACTTCACTAAATCCTGCAATCACAACGTCATGAAGTATTTGTTACCAAGCTCTTATGATTGTGAAATCTTTTGCTATTAAACATGCTTAACGATTTTTCAAACTTTCGATGACAATACAGTTTGTTGTACCGGTACTATCAAAAGTACAAACATGCATCGGATAACTACTGTTGAATATCATTTTGTATCCGATTCTTTTCCTCCTTCATGGCTGATATATGGCCACTACGACCCCATCAAGTATTTTGATGTCAAAAATGATTTCCACGAACCCTATACCCGATTCCTGATAAAAATCAATACTTTTGCAACCATAAAAACGCTATTGTTAACATTACATGGCCCACTATTATTTAAAATCTTGTTTTTCACATTTCGCCTAGACTTATTGTCAAGACTGGAAAAAAAAGTGGTGATTGGCAATATACACCAGAATGATTTGCCAAATTCAACCCAAGCTGGTTTACTTCAATCTGATCAAAGAACTAACATCCATTAACTTTGTCAGTGTCCTAACGCCCTCAAGGTTTAGCATATTGGTACTAGTGGAGATGTCTTGTTCTGAGTTTTGACTTTCACTCTTGTGCTATTAGCTCCGTGTGTTCAGCCAGTTTATATGAAACTTTGTGCTGCTTTTAGTTGGCTCCATTTGTGGACGGTGGAATTGATTTGCCAGCCAGTCAGTTCTTTTTGGTGGGTTAATGAGTTATGGAAAAACAAGAAAAAAAATGTCAAGGCGAAGGGAACAAAAACGTTGTTTGAAAAAAACTACAATCAGCCTTCTGGTTTCAACAAGTATGGACATTGTTTTTGCTTAAGAAAAGGAAAACAGAAAACAGAACGTTCTCAATTGTCAAGCTCTAATGCTTCTTTTTTAGGCCATTTAGAGTTAGAACTCTTGACAATCTGTATGAACCAACACACTAAGCTTCCAAAATACCTTACTTTGTGAAGAAATACATTAAATTACTATACCCACATCGACATATGAAGCAATTAGACACATATTAAGACATAATAATGAAAGTGATACGAAATAATGTGCAATACTTTTGAAGGAGAGGAATTACCATATTCGAGAGGAGAACGGTAGAAACGCATCGCTGCATTATAATAATCCGCATAGATGATGGTGACACGAGGATGAAGTTGTTGTATCCGATTTAGTTCTGTCCGAAGCATTTCATTGTGGTACTCTGCAAACTGATTCAACCATATAAGGCAACCTGTTTCAGGATCATAGTCTTCCTCAATTGAACTCATGTAATTGGTTAAATAAAATGGTACGCATCCACTAGGTAGATTCCCCGGAATCACCAGTGTCATCGCTCCAAGTTCGATCAACTCCTGCATTCCCCATTCGTAAAAATTAGTCGCAAAAATTCTGAAAATGCAAAAATAAAATATGTATTCAAGCACATTGATCAATTGGAATATTGGTCCACCCATACGGTAAATTAGAGCTAAGGAGGGATAAAGAGATTATGAATTTGTTAGACGATACGGTTCAGGGCCGGCCCAAGGCGAAGGCTTACCAGGCCATTGCCTTGGGCTTCCCAAAACAACCCCAAACTTAGGGCCTCCTCTGCTTTGGTTCGTATTAAAGAAAAGACCAAAGAATTATTTATCTCAATTACCCTATTAAACAAGGCCCAATAAAAAAAGAAGCCCCATTAAATATTTTGAGCCCAATTGTTTTGATTTAGAAGAAAAATCTCTTTAAAATCAAAACAAGAGAAAAATGAATTAATTTGTTTCAATTAAAAATTCTTAAAGCCCACAATAGTTAGTATTCATTCTTTTTTCCTTACTTTTTTAACTTTTCTTCCTCTTATTTATCCTAACTATTCAAGCCTCTAACACTTGGGGTGTGTGTGTGTATTATGTATTTTATTTTCCATCTTAATTTATTTTTCAAATTGTAATTTGAAAAAAAATTATTAACATGGATGCGTATTGACTCGGGTCTTTTTATTTTTATCTTTGTGTTTTATTTTCTCGAAATATTTGCGAATTAACGGACTCTTATTCATTTATTTTTTCATTTTAAAATTTTTTTATTGGCTCTTAATAGTTTGATAAAATAGTTGAAAAGTACCTCATATTTATATATGCTCACACACACATTCATATATTTAACTTTTGTGAATTTATTTGCTAACATATTCATAATTTTTTAAAATAAGTTATTCTTTAAATAGAGATGATAACAGTTTTATAAAATTTGATAAACATTAGCAAATAATAAATTTTTATAACAAAGTTCACATGTTGCCAATCATGTGACAAACTACATAACTATCAAACAAGAAAGTAAAACATATAAAATAATAACGTTAAAAAAGAAATAAAAAGCAAAAAATCAGAATAAAATAATAGGAAATGAAAAAAAAAATTATAGCACAGATTAAAAAACTAAAACTAAAACAACAAACATAAAAATAAAATCGAAAATAAAGAAGCACTCGTAGAAAATTTCATACTTATGGGTATGGAACTCTAAGTGGCCTGTTTGTACAGTCCTTTATTTCCCTTGACAAGGACTCAATATCCCTCGGCAATGCAATTGATTGAATAAGAAGGACGACAACCCTGGGTCATTGATGTTGTCCTAAATAAGAAGTGGTCATTTGCCAACATTGAATCTTGGAGCCTAGAGCTTAGGGGCATTAACAAATTGGACCTGAACCTCAACCTAGGAAACGGTTGTCTCGGCCGGATGTACAAAAGGAGCTATGGAGAATTGGATCGAGACATTTAGTGAGCCAGACCGAGATGGTAGGGCTTTATCTAGGTGAAGCCTAAGGTTAGCATCCCCAACAAGCTAGGATGAGTTCAGACCAAATCCACGGTTCATAGCCCAGGGGGAGGGACCCGATGGGTCCAAGTTGAGCCTAGCCTTTGATTAATAGTGTGATGCCAGACCTAGCCCAGACCAGCTCCATGACACATAGTATTTTCCTACCAACATAGGGAGTATCAGGGTCCAAGCTGAATACATGATCACGTTACTAAGCCGAGCTCATTCACAACAAACTAGAACCTCTACTTGACATTTGGGTGTATAAGCTATAGCACGTGAAGCATGAGTTGTTATTCATCATGAGATTGGGTGATGGCATACACTTATGGGTCACTATTATTAGGGATTGTGCTCTGCATATGCCAATCAAGAGAAAAGGAGTATATAAGGTATAATACTTAGTGGAATAAGGTATGCATAACCTCTCGCTCCTAGCTCAATACTTTTCATCTTCTTCTCCAAGTACCGACTTAGGCATCAGAGTGTTCCTAGCTAAACTTCGACCAGTGAAGCACTAACCTTTGGTTGTGGTTGCAGGATTTGGTATCCAGACCTTGAAAGATCTCGGACTCATGAGTGGAATCGCAACACAGACTAAATGGCTCCATAGGTGAAATAGGCTTCCATTCGGTACTAGCTCTCTTCTTGTGAACTGTCATCCCTTGGGCATTCAGATCCCTAATCAACAACCATTGCACGGACAAATTGACCCCTCATTCTAATAATAAACTAAGCACCTTGCTCGTGTTCTTCGGTGCCCACTCAATTAGTTTGGCAGAAGTGGGAAATAATAGATAAGGTGTCGCTCAATATACTAGATGTCGAATCCCCTTAGTTTGGACTCAATTGTGCTTTCCTCACCTACCAAACGATGTTGAAGAGAATGAGAATAGTGTGGCACGTAGTCAAGCAACTTTAGTGTCGAGCATGAGGAGGTTGAGGGCCATTTGGGTTCGCTAAACTCTGAATCCAAGATCGTGCGAGAAGACACAAAGCTCAAAGGCAGAAGAAGGGAAAACAGGGTGGGCATCTAACCTTCATGTCTTCCTATTTATGTGTGTGTGTGTGTGGGGGAAAGCTAACTCAAACAACGCACGCCATTTGGCCTGTACTTAATGAAAAGTGACATTATATTAATGCGCCTTAACCAACGTGCGTGAGATATCCTTTTGACTGGACAACCAATCTATCTGTTGGCGACACATGATGAAAGAGTCTGAAGTAGTAGCTTTATCCATACAAGGCTGTTACCATCGTATGGTGACCATGCGCATGATATTTTCATAGGTATGATTATGGTCAAGCCGCCTTCTATCGAGTCGAAGATTAATTGATGATCTTTTGTAATGAGCCGAAGTGGCAGACCAACACAATCACACCAACATCATATAGGGAAGACCCATAGCGCGAAGGGTTGGGATGAATTGAGTAATTAGGCCAGAATGCAGAGCCTGCTCCTCTGGACATGTGACTGGCAAATGGGTCTAGTCAGACTACCCAACCTAGATAGGCACCCAAACCGTGCAAGTTTCAAGAAGGTCCACGAAGAATTAGGGCTGATGTTATGAGTGGCAAGTACTGGATTGATGATGTCACTGAGGCATGTGTTCAATACGATCCTAACGTAGGGCTTAAGTCAGCGCTAACTACGAAAGGAGCAAAATAGATTCATAAGAAGGTCTGCCCTAACTTTCTTTAAATTTTGTTGTACTTTCCTCCTGTCTCATTTGAAGCATAACTTAAGCATGACAATGTCCTCTTACTGTTATTTATTGGCAGAGACGACTCTGGACATAGGCCATGGAAGCCACCGCTTTGGGTCCCTTGCAAAATCTCAAAATTATGGGCCCCGAAATACTTAGGTATCTTTAGTATATTAGGTCCATTTTTTAATTTTAAGCTTGCATTTTATAAAATAGGCTCAGTCTAAGTCTCAAATGTTCAAACACGCCCGGTGATAATATTAAAATAATTAAAAATTTAAGCTTTATTTTAAAAATAACTAAAAATAGTACTCTACATAACTCTATAATCTTATTATGTGAAAAGTGATGAAGTTGAACGACTAGTGGAGTTGAAAGAAATTGTAAAACATTTGACAATGGTGGGAATAACAAGTGCTTGAGAGCCCTCTTTTTTAACATCTTGTAATCTTTATCTTCACCAAGTAAGATTTTTATGATTATATGAATCTAAGGCCTCGTTTGATTTGCGGATTAAAATCGGTGGGATTAACAATCCTGAGATTATTTGTCTTGGTACTATTTTAATATTTGTCAAACATAATCCCATATTTGATTTGGACTGAATTATTTTTAAGATATCTTCCTCGGATGTCAAGGATTTTGAACAGAGATATTTTTTTGAAATTGTATAGATATACGTATGTGGCAGTGGTGTGTTGGGTGGCAGTGGTAGTGACAGTGACGTGGTGGTTGGAGGTGGCGACGACTGTGGTAGCGATACAATGGCAGCGGTGATGGTGGCGTGGCGGCAACGACAATAGTGGTGGCGGCAGTGGCGATGTGGTGGTTGGAGGCGGCGGAGCAATGATTACTACAGACGGGATTAAATGTGTCTCTCCCCTCCCCCGAATAAAATAGTACCCCATATATAGGTATTATAATAATGCAAGGGCTATTTGTCCTGATTTAGTTTTAGGAAATCAAACATGAGATTGCGTGGGAGTAGGCATGAATAGTCCAATCCCGCGTACTTAATCCACAAATCAAACAAGGTCTAACTATTTTAGAGTTTTTAAGTTTATTGTGTGTATCAGTCGTCACAATCAAACAATGACATGTGACGTTAGATTTAGGTCTTGATTGTAGTTTATTTTTCTTTACAAATTCGATTGGTGATAATAAAAACCATTTGAATGTTTGATGTGAAACTTCGTAGTATAATTAGGTCAGTTTATGGGCTTCTGAATGAATGTTTGTTTTTCGAATGATTGCGAGAAGGACAGTTTCAAATTATACATTTTGAATTATTGGAATGATTATTTATTTTAAATTAATTAATTAATTAATTATATATATATATATATATATATATATATATATTGAAATTATAGTATTTGTGTAATGGTTATTTTATGGAGACTGTGTATTTTGTATGCAAAATATAAAAACGGTTTCAATTAAAGAGTTTATTTTGAGTCTCTGAAATTTTAGGACCAACACTTTTAGTCGGACGACATTAATAAGTTATTGATTGTGCATGATGGACAAATTAGACATATGCATTAAACGGGCGGATCTATTGTAACCCCACACTTACATTGATGGCCAAAGCAATGACATCAACAACTAGAGGCACAAATGATCGAATCTCTTGTATGCTTCTTCCTGATTCAAATGCATGGTTGTAATCGTTGCCTCCAATTTCCCCCACGAGAATCAAAGAACTGCCCAACAGTTGCTTGCATCCTGAAATTGCACATCACAATTAACTCCATATATCACAAATTAGTAATTTAAGGAGCAGAGAATCATAAAATAGACAACTTGATACGGTATACTCGTCATAATTTCTTTGGTATATAAAACACAAGAACAAGTGAGGCACGAAAGATAGAGAAACTGGAGGCAACCATGGTTATAAATCACAGTATCGGTTTGTAAAATTTGATTTAGTTTTAGTTGTCACTCTTGATTATGATAGAGTTCAGTCTGATTGACCAAGTTGCTTGAGTATAGTGGTCAACTATCAATGTATATTATATTCTTTTTCACTTAATACATAGTAAAAACCGAAATGATTTTATTAATTTACACAATTAAAATTTAAAAATTAGCATAAATTTACGTATCATAATTTTTGTTTGCGATTTTTTTTTACTTTCTTCTTACGGCTGATGCATTTAAGAAATTCCCAAAAAAAAACAAAAAAAAAATGCAGGTTTGAAACAAGCATCAATTGCATCAGGCATTGTCTCATTGTAATAATTGCAACTTGTGGACATATGTATGGTCCAGGAAAAGTACTTTTATAAAGCCGTAGTATAATGTTGGAAAAAAACAAAACAACCTTGTGCTAGATTCCTCTTCTCTTTGTCCAAATCCAATAGCACTCGATGACAATGAGCCTATTTGAACAAGTGGTAATTATTGAGTTATTAAATTATATTATATGATTTAGTATATGATGATCTAGTTTAATATTTTTAGATTAAATTATTTGTGATGTATTTTGATTGAATTTAATGCATAATTTTATTTGACTTTGTATAATAAGTGACGGAATTACTCTCCGGCATAATTCTAACTGAAATAGTAGTCAATAAACTAATAATTATATACTAATACGTCTTTTGTTTTAGCTGTAAACTACTAGCACATGGTATAATCGAAGCTTAAAATCCTTGAATAATTTAGCCCAAATGGTCATATGTTTTTGAAATAAAATGGCCAACAAGCTAATAATTTAGTTTGATCAAATGAAGCCTATTTAACTCATTACGGTTGGATTCACTTAGTTTTTATTGCAGAAGACCTTGAATATTTTCATCGAATTTTGAGTTTGGATGATTAATTTAAAAATTTCAAGTTCAGAACGAGTTTATAGATTTTTTTCGTAAATCCGTCCCGATTTTCTTTTAAATATTTCTTGTTCTATATATTTCAAGTAAATATATTATTCAGCACTCTAGTTTTTCTTATCAAATTGCTTTACTCTTCTATCTTATAAAAGGTTACTTTAACTTTTGGGCATTAGAATGGTCAGAAGAAACTCGATCTCTGTTAATGGTGGAGATTGATTCCCATAAAAATACCCGACTGCAAATTTATTAGCATAAATCCTTAATTAACATATAGATGCAAAACAATTACCTGAAGGAGAGTGGCAAAGAGACGGCAACATTTCCTTAAACCAACCCATTTGATCCCTCAAAGAAGTGTTTGTATAAAGATTGTGAATTCCTATTTCCTCAAAATATGCATAATCCAGTGCAGTAGCACCCACAACCGCAAAATTCACACCATCTAAGAAATTCACAGCACTTTCATTGAAATATGGGGGTACCAATGGAAGACCCAGACCCTGAGCTGCAAATTCATAGCATTAACAAAACAACACCAACAAATAACCCATTAAAATATATCCACAACCCAGTTTCTAATTGCAATTTTCATATATATTTTGTGTTTTGAAATTACAATTTCAATGTTTGGGATATTAAAAAGGAGAAAAGCCAATTCTTCTGGGAACCGTTTCTGCCTTTTCAAAATCCTGAGTTTTTTCTTTCCCTGCTATTTCAAAATCTTGAGTTTTGAGATTATAGAAAAGAAAACTTGTTTAAAAATCCTAAATACAGCAAAAAAAATTGTATGAATATGCAAATTAATGCGTTGTACCGATGAAGTCGATGATGAGGCGGCCATCGGAACAACGGCCGGTGGGGCGATGAAAGTAGTTTTGTCCATAGGGTGGTAAGGCGAAGTGGGGAGGCCGAATGGATGAATCTGAGATGTGAAATAAGTTTCCAGTATCGGCGAGAGAGTCCCCGAAGCTGAAGATGGATGTATAACAACATCCGAGGGAGTGTTCGGTAGAAACTGAAAAAGTTAGAATCAGAAAGTAAATAAAATTATGTGAGCAGAAATTTCTGAAAAAGCATACGGAAGAGGATGATGCCATGAAGATGCCGAATGTCATGTTAGTGAAAGAAAAGTATATGGGGAGGAGGAATCTAGCGTGCTTGGTGAGGAAGAAGACTTCTTAATTCCTGTGGATCGTTTAGCATGATTGTTGGGGTGGGTGGGCAGTGGTGGGTTCCAATAGCAGGGGAAAACATGGACAATATAAAATGAAAAGGTCCACCAACACATATCTTTAGTGGACATTCAATATTGATATGTTTAGAATTGTAAATATGCATATAAAATATACATGATTATGAAAAATATATCTAATTGAATCGCTTATATATATTATGGGGAGGATGAGGCTCCTCACATATTCATTACTTTCTCTGTCCTTGTCCATTATTGCAATTCTAAGGAAATATAATAATTACTCTTAAATTTTTTTTAACTTTTCAAGAATATTTGTAACTTTTTTAACGTTAAATATGAATGCATCAAATACATCATTAGGAGATTGAGGCACACCACATATCTATTAGTCTCTCTGTGCTTTGTATATTTTTGCAATTCAAACTCATTAAGGAAATATAAGGCTTACTTATAAAAAATTCAACTTTTCAAGAATATTTTTGACTTTTCTAAATGTGAATGCACATTTCTCAAAGGCAATAAGAAAAATTTCACTAGTAAAATAATTGGATAATTTTTTTAAGACATATAAATGTCAAAAATTAGACAAACAAGTTGTGACAGAGAAAGTATAATTATTCGAATGGTATGCATGTATTAGAAGAAGCTATGTCTCATAGAATAGTACATTTTTTTGAAACAAAAGATAATCTGAATTGAAATAGACCGCTAATCAAAATCTGTAGAATTCTTGAGGAAGAAAAGTGATTTTGCTCCAAAACAGAAGAAAATGATCGTTTGAGGAGGAGTGGGAAGCAAGGGATGAAGTTCCATTGGGAAAGAAGAACTTCCGAAAGATTTTTCATATGCAAAATGGAAGATTGGAGATATACAAAGATTTTGAAACCATATGCTCTATCTAAGGAGATATACTGCAGAAATTAATTTCTAACGTGTATAAGTGAAGAAGAAGAAAAATTTATCAAGTGAGATAGTGACTAAGACAACAAGGTGCTCTCATGGGTCATGGGTCATGGGTCATGGGTCATGGGTTTGGATTTTGGGCCAAAGTTAAGTTGGATAGGGCTGGGCTTGGATTCACTATATAAACCAATATCTATAAACCCATATACTAACAAAAGTCCACACAACATCATGCATAAAATAAATTATAAACAAAAAAATCAATGATGCAATGGAAATTATAAATTTTGAAGATTTGAAATTAAATTTTATTTGCTTTATTTTGAATTTTAAAAATTCTAGGCCTTTACAGAAGGCCTATTTTGAAACTTTGTGTCGATATAAAATATTGGGCCATTGTAAATGGATATGCTTTGGGGATGGTTTGTGTTAATTGTGAGAATTTATTTATCATATATTTATGTTTTAAAGCTTATTGAAATTGATGGCGTGATAGATCCTAATTAAAAAATCAAATTAGCTCAAACTTAACTTGCCAATTCACCCCACATTTGTATATTTTAGCAATTTTCCTTAAAAATATCTAAACAGATTAAACAATTTTAATTATCGAAGTGAAATTTAAAAGTGGTCCAACACAACCGAAGATAAAGAAACCTTGTTCACCCGCAAGTAAACAAAATTCGACTCCATATTTCCTCGCGCTCTCATTCATCAAGGAATTAAAAAAAATTTAGCATTTATGAAAACACAATTGCAAATTTATAAATTAAAATTACAAAAATACCCTTCTGAATTTACATGTGATTTCAAAAATAAGAAACAGAGCTATTAGGGGTATGACAACCATATGTCGTTAAAACCTTCATCTGCATAAAAAAAAAAACCCTTATTGGGAATGTATATTTTTATACTAGTTATTGAACTTGAGAAAACAAGGATTGTAGCCACTTGCAAAAGATGAAAATTCCATCGGTCATGTCAAAGTAGTCGTAATAGATGATGGCATGCGAAACACTATATTGCGTGAAACCTAATCTCCCAAAAAACTATATTTGTTCAAATATATGCACTTATGTGAAGCCAGAAGATTTGGGTAAGTCTACTTATACTCTGGATATTATTTAACTATTTTTTGTTCCTATATATTTAATTTTTTTTATAATTTATTTGGTGGATTGCATCGATGGAAACCCACCAAAGCAATGCAGATAGATAGACTCATTTTCTGCTACTCGTTATTTGTTTATGGGTTATTAGTTCATCTGGACAAAAGATTTAAAAAAATGATGAATTATGTTTAAAAATTTAAAAAAGCTCAGACAAGGAAAACAAAAATTGAATAAAGATAAAAAAAAAAAAAAATTTTAGCATCATAAGCCAAATAGACCCGTTAGGTTAATTAAAAGATACAACAGTGAAACGGATAGGGTTTAATACTGAATAAGTAAAGAGTAAAAAGTTGGTCGCAAATTATTTATTAAACCGTGGGTGCTTTGTGTAATATTAAAAAAATTAGAGAAGTTGTCTATATCACTTCATATTTGATGGGTGTTTGTCAAAAGGGCTTCTACCATCTAACACGCGATGAAACACTAAACAATGCTTTCAGGACTGTTGTTAGCTTTGCATTAGCAAAATTAAATATTATGTACTCTCTCTCTCTCTCTCTCTCTCTCTCTCTCTCTCTCTCTCTCTCTCTCTATATATATATATATATATATATATCTATATATATATT
>JABCMJ010033426.1:0-13631 GCA_014822125.1 Arbutus unedo | reverse complement strand
TAGTGTAAAAATCACGAGGAAGTATCCAAGCTTAGTTTGCGTCAGTGTTCCACATGTTAAGCCAGCACACCTTCGGAAACTTGTCGCCAACAAGGAAAGTGACCTGGCAATTTAATAACATTATGTGTCCTTTTTAACCCATAAAAAAACTAAGCCGGTCTTCTTATGATGAAGTGTACTAGATGCTCCACTTTTAATTGTTTTTAATTTATTTTGGTTATTTGAACCGCATATGTTTTCGATCTGATTAATAATATTGATCACGTCAAAAATTATATTAATCACATACCATTTAACATTATTTTAGAATGTATTTTCCTAAAAGAAATTGCAATATTGTGAACCGTCTTTGAATATAATACTTTTAAAATTATTTCAACCGCTATCCGATCAATATGATTTTTTGCATGATAAACAAATTTTTAACATTTAAAAAAAAATTGTTCAAATTATCAAAATGAATTTCTTGAGACTTAGAAATATATTCCCTTCTAAATTTCATATTTGAAACTTCTCAAGTACTATCAAAACCGGCCCAAACTATAAGTTGGAGGTCCCAATTGTTCTTTTATTTTTTTTCACTTAATTAATTTAATAAAATATAAGTTAGAAATCCCATTTAGATTGAGATGCATATGTCTAATACATGTTAAATATGGACTATTATATACAAGTTATTTTTTGTGAAGTCGCTAACAAAATTTTATAGGCATCTTTTATGTTACTATTTTTTGTTTTAAGAAATTTTCTCATCTTTTCTATTTAAAAAAAAAGATCTTATATTTTTCTTAATCTTTTTTCTTATTCCTCTTTACGTTTGAATGTATTATCGTAATGCAAAAAAAAAATTACTAAATATTTGAGAAAAATAATATTTTTTATTAATATTATCAATGTTTTGTTATTCTTTTAATTTCACCATTGAATACGAACCAAAAATTAAAATTTCCTTCAACATTTAATTACTAATTTCATATCAAAATAGGCCTAAATAGTATACTAAATAATGTTTAACTATAATTAACAAATACACATTTCCCAACACTCAAATTTTTAATTTTATTTATATAGAATTTTATCTTTTGTTCCAAATCAAATGTGTAGTAAATGGCATTAACCTACTTAGGCTGTATAATGCTTATTGTAGTTATATTTTTAAAATAATTTTTGTTGATTTAAATATATTTTTCCTTAAATATTTAGGCCCATTTTATGATTTTGCTTGGGTTCTCAAAAATTTCAGAATTAAGCCCGGATACTATCGACTCTTATGTGACATTAGGTTAAATTTAAATAAAACCTCTACAAATAAACAGTAAAATTTATCCTCCAAAAACAAATCAATATTAAGTTGGAATTATCACAACGCCGACCTCTCTCGAGTCCAATAAGAAAGTAATGGAAGTTGGATACACAGTCAATATCCAGTAGTCCAAATCCATAGGTTAGCACAGTAGAGAAGCAAACTACACGAAAGGGTTGGCTTCCTATTGTGGGCAAAAGTATTTATGATAACCTCAAGGAAATTATGAGCCTCCACATACTTGTTGATTGGGCAATCAGCAAAAGTTTTTAACACTCAGTATCCAGGAACAGACTCAGAAATTTCACTATGTAAAAGATGAGTCTATTGTTTGAATTTTTTATTTTTTAAAATATATATCAGGACGAGTTTATATATTTTATAAAAAAATATATATTTTTCTATATAATAATAGAATTTTTTTTCTTTTCTTGCAAAGATAACCGTATCTACTGGCCCCTCATATCACTCCAAATTGTGGTAATAATGCCATTACGCTCTACAATAGATGGAATAAATTATAATACATTAGTAGAAAAAATTCCATTCTAACAAAACTCGTGATGTGGTAGTAATGCCATTAATTACTAGACAATCTTAGTTGACTTTTTTGCCTCAAATTATAAATAAGACACTTTGTTTTTATTTTTGGTATATCGTTTTTGCCCAAAATTAACTGCAACATGACGTTTCAAAATAGCTTTTGCAAAATGTTAGAAAATTTTCTGAAGCTAAAACTCAGATAGAGTTTCGGTTTCAGCAAAATCTAAAAAATTTAACAGAATTATTTTACAATTTGTGTTAAAAAACAAAAAAAAAATCAAAAATTAACATTTCGATAGCTTATTTAATGCTATTTCACTAATTTTCAGGGTAAAGAAAATAACTACATAATAATTTCAAATGTTGAAAGAAATTAATGAGATTAATTTTTCAAAATACAAGAGAGTTTAGTGTACGTATCATAAATCTTAGGACAGGTAATTGTAAGGAAAAGCATAATGCTTCAATCAACAACCCATATGATCTTCTCTAGAAAAATCACTCAAAATGTTTTCCGAAGCTTAGAATATAAAATTACAAGTGGCAGTGTTTGTATATTGTGGACTAGTTTCCAAAATGCACAAATCAGCTCAAAAACTATAGTCTGGTTTGAACACTCCCTTGCTCAATACACCCCTCGATCCCACGCTATTTCCACTTTTGTCCTCAACATTATTCTCAGTTTCTTCCTCCCCATCTTCATTTGCATCATCAAAAGCTGGGTGGCTCAGAATGCTATTGAGGAGTTGGGTCCCCCTCAAAGCATTAGTCAATGGCAAGTGACCCACTGGTGTTTCTTCACTCAATTCCCAAACGAACTCATTGGGAAATGCCCTGTAATTGTACTGCACAACCTCTGTTTCAAGCTTCTTCATCCACCCAACTTTCATGAAGAAGCTTGTGAAATCTCTGTTCACTTTCTTCCAGATTTTTCTTTGGACGCTGTACCCAAATCTGTTGTTGCTGTTACTTTTCCAGAGGCTGTCTATGGTTTTGAGGTCAGTTTGAGGAATAAATTGGACTTCGGAGAAGAAGACGTAGCCTCTTTTCTGGGCCTGTTCTCCCGCAAGGACGATGAGGAGGCGGCGGGTTTCCTCGTCTGCTTGCCGGAAGTTTTGGGTGGAGAGGTGGTGTCGGAGGAGGTCAAAGGAGAGGGGATCAGTTTGGGTAGTGGAGGGTGTTGTGGTGGTTGTGGAGAAGACAGACGAGGAAAGAGAAAAAGTAGTAGAGGTGAGAGAATGAGAGAGAGAAGAAATGGTGGTGGTGGGCTTCAGGAAGAGAGAACAAGAGGAGAGGGCAGCGGGAGGAGAGTCTATGCAGTTGCGCATCAGAAGACAGTGGTGGTGGTGGATGGATTGGACTGAGTTGGTGGCCATTTGAAGAGAGAGAAAGAGAGAGAGAGAGAGAGTTGTGGAGTGAATGGTTTAGGAGGCCATCAGGAAAAGGATAGAGGAGGTGGGAGGAAATTAATATGAGTAATCCAGATGTGGGGAGGCAAGGGGGTATTGGAATGGTCGAGGGAGATAAGGTCCGTACGAGCGATAGGAGGATTGGATGGGAATCATCAACTGTTCAAAGGAGGATTTTGATTGGGCAGATGTGGGTGAGGCTAGATACTCCAATCTCTCTAACTTCACAAAAAAAAAAACAAATAATTTTCTTTTGAGCAACAGTACGATTTTTAAAATTAGATTAAAAATAGACTCTGCATTCTAAATTAATAATTATAATTTATTTGAATTAATAGAACCAAGAAAATTATAACTATAAATTTTGAATTCGAAAAACTTTGTTAGTTTAATTTTGAGAATTGTAGACTTTTCTTTTTCTTTTGTGCTGAATTCAATTTACTACTTTTCTACTTCTAATGTCGAATTTAGCTAGAAAAAAAAAAAAAAAAACCCTCGTATTTAGCCTCCGTTAGTGCTGTTAGCACCATTGCCAAGTAGCACCAAAATGTTTTCGATTCTTTTAGTGCAAGCTTCATCTACCAATAGCCATTTAGAGAAACCACATTTTTCCTATGGGAAAATCTAAGATCTGTTGAGCTTGAAATAAATAAAGGACCCATAATCTAAAGCACAGGGAGGACTTTACTATTCAAGACTCTAAAATAGACATGTCTCATGGCTTAAATTTTTTTGAACAAATTTGTTCTCTAATTATTTTAAAATCTAATTGCTTCAACCAATAAGATGATTTAGAATTAAAAGAATCCCTATCAATTGCCACATTCAATTTATGGAGTGGACCAATTTTTTGACAAAGAAATGAATTACTCTCTTTCTAATTTTCTTTCTTCAACTAGTATACTTAAAATTTAAGTTTGTGAGGTATTGATTTATGAAACTCCCCTATGAATTCTTCCGGAGTTCTACCTATTGCTTTGAAAATAAGTAATGTTGAAGTCAAGGCATGATTCTTCAACAAAATGGTAGTGAATAAACTCTCCAAAAGTATTTTCTAGTCACCTCTTAATGTTTTCCACATGATAGAGTTTATGCATTATTTATCCTCTTCACGTTTTATTTTTTACATGTTTTTTAAGTGTGACATTGTATATTCTTTTTTAATTTTACTTACCTCAATATTTTTTATAATATGTGAAGAGTATTCCCAAGTCGACCATAAATGGTTCATATTTTTTCCAATCTTTTCATAATTGTTTGATGTTTTTTTGCTATTTAAGTAATTAATTCATCAAAATTGTTCAAACGAAAAAACAATCCCAAAAATATTTTTTATATGTAGTTTTATTCGTTATATTGAGATTTATATTGAGTTTTGATATAAATAAATTGTGTTTTCTTCAAAAACAAAAAACCATTATGACTCTTCAAATAGGGGACATGTTTCCTCTTATCACTAAGAAAATGGTTTCAAATGCTATATTAGGTAGGGGGAGGGGGTTCTCTCCCTGCTTGGGGGTGTCGCTCCCAAGGCTTGGACATGTCTTGGTGCGATGTGGGCATGTTCATGTTGAGCGCGTAATACTGTATACCTAACAGCTCAACGTATCTATTTTGGCATGCATGCGTGAGATATTCTAAGTTCATAGTTGATATTACACGTAAGGTATTCTTATTCCAATTGCAGGTTAATAGAGCACCATGGGAGTCAACATGATGCTCGATTGTTCCTATGAAGTCTCAGAGCCCGAAAGTAAGCTCTAAATTCATTGAGGCTTGGGGAAGTTGTATTGGATTGAAAAAATGTCAAAGACAAGGGGTTGAATAAGTCCAAAATATCAAATTGCAGAATTGCAAGCCTATGGCAACCGATTAATTCAGTCCAATTCATTCGATCAGAGGCCTATGTCAACCAGTTCATTCATATCAAGTCACCTGGTTGATGTCCAGATTAGTCGGATCAAGCACATACACAAAGGTTGAGGAACCGGTTGATAAGCTTATGTTCGTCCAGTCAATTGATATCAAAAGAAGCAAGCTGAGATACAAAGTACTAATTCAACCGGTTGGTTCAGATCAAGTCATCCTGTTAAGTGAAGAAGAAGTGAAGCTTGAGAGATGCAGAGTGTTAGCTCAGTCAGTTGAATCACACTATATCAACTGATTACTCAATGTCTGCTGACATCTCCTTTCTTTGACCTTTGGGCCAATTTTTTGGGCACTTTTGAAAAGTTATCTTGGGGTCTGTGTCATACCTATTGTTTCACGAAGTTGCCAAGAGAATGGAAAGGCTTTGTGTCACTTCTCATGAGTTTTAGAAGTGCATCTTGTAGAGAAAGTCAGCAGATATAAGGAGAGTTTTTCATAGTCCAAGTCTTAGACTTAGAGAGCAACATTGTACTTTCTTAGACATCAATTTTTTTCACAGCTTTCTCTCTAATTTTTTAGTGATCTTAGTTCTAGTTCCTTTGATGGTTTGAAGATTCAAGATTGTAAAATCTACTTCCATTTCTCTTTAATATCAAGTGTTGTTTATGTTCATGTTCTGCATGCTTTCTATTCCTAGTGTAATCATCATTTCCTCCATGGTAGGCTAAGTTTATAGGTTTGTCTTGGGATAATTTTCATCCTATGGCATAGGCATGTATGATACCTTCTATTAGGGTTTTCAAAGCTTGTTGAATAATGAGTATCGTTCCTCTTTTTGAAACTACAATGAAGTACTAAATTATTGATTGGGTGTGTACAAAGTATTTTTGGTACATTTAATAATTGGGATTAATGTCTTTCATATTTAGACTACTTGTCTTGGAACAACCTCGTTCTACTACACGTCACTAGATTCAAATGATTTTCGTAGCAAGATTTTTTGGCCAAGAACATTTGACTTTGTTCTTGGTTGAGTAATAGAGAGAAGATGTCTAATGCATAGGTTGTGGATGAAAGAATTCACAAGACCATGTCTCCCCTTTATTTAACCACTTTCTTGTGTTAGCATTTCATTCCTTATGTAAAAGTTACAAATCCGAACAATAAAAGAATTGGCGTCCTAAACGCCACAACCGTGCAAAACTACTTATTCAGAGCCCATAAACATTGTTCCTAGGGATCGATACGTAGATCATATCCACTGTATAATCCAAGGCTGACTTTGGATGGAGCCTCAAGTACAAACTCACACACACACAAAAATTTAAATATGAGACAGAGACATTTGATGAAGTATCTTGAGGACTACAACTTTACACTCTCCTACCACCCGAAAAGAGCTAACATTGTGGTTGATGCCCTTAGCCGCAAATCTCAAGGATATGTTGCCAACTTAGCAGTTCGAGAATGAAAGATTGTGCGGGCCTGCGGTCTGAGATTTTATTATTTTATTTTATTTCTTGTAATTTCAATAGTTTTATGGTTCAATTGTGTAATTGTGGCTCGTTTGAGATAATTTATAATTTTGAGCCTAATGTGAACATGTTAGAACTTAGGGGCTTTTGTGCGATTACCAATTTAATGAGTATATAAGGCTTGGAAAGCTCTAAAAATTAGGTTTTTATCAGAAATATTAGACGATCGATATACTCTCTCAAAACCCTAGCTTTGTTCAATCCATTAAGAAGGTAAACGGATGAGTAGGCACGAGAATCCCACCAAACGCATAACTGGAAGATTGATCCCAGTATCGAGAGCTTTGAGTGTAGTTGTAACGACCCAACGACAGAACATTATTTTAAATCTTTTTATATCATTTTATTTGTCAAAATAATGACTAAAAAGAAATCCACAATTTATTCAATAAAAGTTGATACATGAAATAGAGTTGCAAAGTTGTAAAGTAAAATGACAAAAACATCCCTACTGGGTTTACATTAAATTTCAAAGTAACTAACAGAGCTATCTGTGGGTATGACAATCATGTCAAATTGTCCCCATTCGTCTTCTCCATCTAGGCCTACTCCATCGGCACCTCAATATGCACATCTACATCAGGCATGAAACGTCGAAGCCAGAAAAGTTGCACCGATGAGTTTTGACACTCAATAAAAATGTTGCCCAAAAAACCAAACCCCAAGGTCGTAATAGATATAGCATTATAACAAAGATAACATGATTGGCAGTTTTAACGACATACATAGTGAATTAAAATACAACACATGCTAATAAATCCATAACATATAGTAAACAACCCATAAGTGTGTTAGTTTTCGTCAATTCTTTTAAATCGGGATGACGCTCGGGGAATCAAACCCACAACTCGGCTCGATGGCTAGTGGCAATCTAGCCCACCTCGGGAATTTAACCCGACACTTAAGCAAGATGGAGAATCGAACCACCAACTCATTTTGAGAATCTAACCCGGTAACCATCATAAGCGAGAAATTTAACCACCAAATCTCCTCGGGAATCTATCGCGGCACAAGAGTGGATAAGGAATCTAACTGCCAATTCATCACAGGAATCTAATCTGGAATCATCTCGAGAATCTAACCCAACAACAAATAGCACGACGTTAGAAATTACTTGGTTCTAATTTTAACGTTTGTTCTTAATTTTCCACAATATTCACAGATTCTACATTTTTCATCGAAGTTAGGTTCACGCAAATCAGCATTATTCAACATGCATGATATCACCTTAACACATAATCTCATAGTCTCAATGGGTCAACCGATTCACACAAAATCCCTCAAAGACCCGCGGACATATAAAATCACGAGTGTATACATGTGCAGAGTGTAGTCATGTCAATATAGAGGATTTAGCAGTCTAAAAATCACTGTCGGAAAAACCAAATAACAGGTTGGAAATTTTGCAAATTTATACAGCTCGCTCAAATGACCTAGAGCTCGCTCAAGCAGTCTACTAAAATCCATATTCTGAATTTTGGGTTTCGGCACAAGATCTGTCGACACCTGAGGGGCTCACTCGAGCGACCCTTTGTTTTTCTCAAAATCTGGAATGTCTAGATCTGGGGTTATGGTTCTAACAACAACCGTAAATATGCATAAGTCCACTGGAAAACATAAATTAAGATAGAAATTTACGTCCCAAGGGTTGAAAGGTAAGCATTCCTACCTTATTTGATCACAAAACAAGAACAATAGGATGAATCTAATGATCTTATGAACAGGCTGAGCTCGAACTCCAAGAACTCCCAAGAACACTTTGACACTCTCTAACTCATTTTGATTTTGTCTGATTTTAGAATTTTCGTAAGTGATATAACCCCTATACATCTTAATAAAGTGACCCTTCATCAATTGTGTAATCAACAGCCATAAAACTCTGATTAATCCCAAAAAAAAGAAAAAACGTCTACACCCTCCATCAATGAATTTCAAAACCCTAACAGACTATGTTCGAATTCAAAGAGGTCACTTGAGTCAATCTGCCATGGGCCAGAACCACTCACCAGTAGGCCCGAGCCACCTAGGAGTCAAGCTCGAGGTTGCTTGCAAAGGATCTCCGCCATCCCCACTCATTTAGCTCAGCAACCAGCTTAAGCTCGCTCGAGTGAGCTCCAAAAATTGAGAACCAAATTTTTTTAATTTAAAAATAAGAAATAAAATACAATTTAAATAATTAAATTAATTTAAATTTAATTAAAAATAACAAAGTTATTATAACCTATCCCCCTTAAACAATTTCGTCCTCGAAATTTATACAGTAAAGCTTAAGCAAAAAGTTTAGGGTGATTGGCTCTCAACACGTTTTCCCACTCCCAGATTGATTCTTCCAACTTCCGGTGTCTCCAAAGCACCTTGACCAATCTGATGATTTTGCCTCTCAAATTCTTCTCCCCATGTTCTAGAATTTGAACCGGCCTTTCCTCGTAAGCCGTGTCCTCATTCAATGTGACATCTTTCCAATTCAAAACATGAGTTGGTAGTACCATGTACTTCTTTAACATTGACACGTGGTAAACTTTATGAACTCGGTCAATCTACGACGGTAATGCAAGCTGATAAGCTATCTCACCGATCTTTTCCAGAATCTCAAAACGCCCAATATACCTCGGCATTAGTTTTTCTTTCTTACCAGATCAAGATATGCCTCTTCTAGGCTTGATTTTGAGAAATACATGATCACCAACCTTAAAGGTCAATGGTCTTGTCCATTTATCCACACAGCTCTTCTGTCGACTCTGAGCTGTACTCGATAACCTTGACTTTTTTGGTAGT
The DNA here is from genome assembly GCA_014822125.1 of Arbutus unedo. Lineage (NCBI taxonomy): Eukaryota > Viridiplantae > Streptophyta > Magnoliopsida > Ericales > Ericaceae > Arbutus > Arbutus unedo. Next base: position 4,197 of record JABCMJ010033426.1, on the reverse strand, counting down.
CTCCTGAACCAAGTCGGGTCCCAAAAGGCTCGTCTTTCCAACCTCATTCTAGCATATCGGAGATCAATAACGTCGTTCGTACAATGCCTCGTCCAGTGTCATTTTAATGCTAGCTTGGTAGCTGTTGTTGGAATCGAACTCAAACAGTGGCAAGTGTCGCTCACAATGACCCTAAAAGTCCAACATACAAGCCCTTAGCATGTCCTCCAATGTCTGAATAGTCCGTTCTGATTGACCATCAATTTGAGGATGAAAAGTTGTGCTAAGGTGAACATTTGTCCTCGAGGCCTTCTACAAACTTTGCCAAAATACCAACGTGAATCGAGGATCTCGATCTGTTATTATCGTGATTGTCACTCCATGCAACCGAACAATCTCTTTGATATAGAGTTAGCTATAAGACTCCATTGTGTCTGACATTCTGATTGGCAAGAAGTGTGCTGACTTAGTCAGCTTGTCCACAATGACCCATATAGCATTGTAAGCTTGTACTGATCTTGGTAATCCCTTCATGAAATCCATTGTTATATGCTTACATTTCCATCCCGGTACTGGTATTGGTTGAAGCGTCCCTCCGGGTTTCTAATGTTCGACCTTGACTTATTGACATGTCAGACATGTTGAAACAAATCTGGCAACATCCTTCTTCATCCTACTCTACCAGTATTGCCTCTGAAGATCATTGTACATCTTGTTGCCTCCCAGATGAACAACAAAACTGGATTGGTGAAAAACCTTTAGAACAGACTCTCTTAATGTCCCAATGTCCAATATAAACAACTGTGACCGATACCTCAAACCCCCATTAGCACCAATTTCCCAACCAATGGTAACCTCGCATGCAACTATCTAGTGCTTCATAAAAGTCACCTCTTGGTCAAATCCCTATACCAACAGAATTTTTCGGTGTAACCCTGGCATAGATACCAAAGCACTTAAGCTAGCACCCTCTGAGCTCTCTATTGGTTGTAAGACAAACTCGCTTACTGAGTCTGTCATTTTCCGCTCTCGAATAGCCAAACTTGCCATTGTTGCCCTTGATTTTCGGCAAAATGTCACACCCTCATTTTTCAAAATATTATTATTACAATTTATCATAAATAAAACCTTGCAAATACTCAATAGAAGACCCATAAGTTCCAAATTATTTCATTCATGAGTAGCAAAAGTCAGGTTTAAAGATGTTACATCAAAAGAGCAACTCCCAGCTCTATGCCATTACCAAAAATAATATCAGAGTTAAACGTTTTACACTCCCTTGTGAACATAAAGAACAAAGTTGAAAATAAGTTATAATACATCTTTCAAAATTTAATACAAAAATGTTAGGTAACTCTAGTCAAAAGTCTTCAAAAAGAGGTCATCGATTACAGTGTGCATGTCACGCACTCCATGCTATGTATCTGGGATGGTACCTGAAAAGGATAAGGTGAGCTACAAAACCCAGTAGGAATGTACATGCTCACGACATATAAATATGGAATGCTATGGCATATGACATGAACAGTTTATAACAACATAAACACGTTATAAAACTACATCGTCAACTTTTAATATCAATCCTTTTTTATCCATCACGGGTCAAGAATTTATTCTGTCACTTCATTAACTATTTCACCATTCGTATGCCTCGTTCAAACTCAATTCCTTTACAATGGCACCTCACCCTAAGGTGGCCAAATAAAATATATCATTTTACTAGCACCGTCCCTTTGGAAAGCTAGGCAATTTTCATGGCTAGTACCACTCCCTCAAGGAGGCTAACATCAGTTCATAACATGAGCATATCTCCTTACAGAGGATAGATCGCAATTTGTTTATCAATGTCACTAGCACATCTCCACCCGAAGGCTAGACTACAATTCATTTATCAATATCACTAGCATGTCGCCACGCGGAGGTTAGAACACAACGCATCTTGTCTATGCGTAAAATCTGTAGTTCAAACTTGTAACTATAAATTCATACCCGTCCGACAATTTCATACATCACAAATCAACAATTTTACTCATTTAACTAATGCCCATTTTCTCATCATCTCCAAATGAGATTTTCACCAAAAACACAAGGGTAGACTCATCCTTAAGAAAATAGAAAAGAATCCTCACTAAGATGGGATAACAGTAAATAAATACCAAACCCAACACTAGAACAACAAATCCAAAAGAAAACTCTATAACATGATGAATAGTGACCAAAACCCTACCAACATTCAAAATCAAGAAAATATGGATGAAAACATGACGATTATCCATAGATTGAAGAGAAAAATATCCCTACCTCAAGATTTGATTCCTAAGTTTGAGCTTCCAAAGTTTGAGCAACAATGGTGGTGAAGAATTCCAAAGACTTTTTTCCAAGTGAAGATGATGCCTCCAAGCTTGAAATATCAACAAATCTAGTGATATGAGTGATAGATCTTGAAGGAATTTGATGAATTTGTAAAGTAATTAAAGGTTTGGAGTGGAGGTTTGATGGGGAAAGAGACTCCTAGAGAAATAGAGAAATGAGCCATTTTGGGAAAAAGGGTAAGTCTGCCAAAAAAAAATAGATATAGCCTCTTTTTACAGAAAAACGCTCACAACAGAACCTGACCGGAAGGTCTAAAACCTGACTGGTCAGGTTTTGCTTCTGACTTAAAATTTCAAAATTTTCAGGTATAAATTTCAATCCTGACTTGAACATCTGACCGAAAGGTCCAGAACCTGACCAGTTAGGTTTGGCCACTATACAAAATTTCCAAAATCTAACTGAATGGTCAAGAAACCTAATCCAATCGTCCTGGCGCCTGACCCGATGGTTTCTGAGCCTGACCTGATGGCTCCCCCACCCCTCTTTCACTTCTCACTTCACCTCATCTATATCTTATCGTTCAATTTACGCAAAACATTTCAATACAAAATAATTAACAACATTCCGGATATTAAAATAAAAACAAAAAAAAAATTCCAAGCCCTTACACTAAATGCATCGGCTAATACAGTAGTCTTAACTGGATGCTAAGATAACGTGAATTTGTAATGTAACGCCACAATTTTCGAACACATTATTTAAAAGATAAAGTAAACAAAATTCTAAAATATTCATTACAAAACATGGAGTTTAATAAAACCAATGTTTTTTAACGAATACATAAATTGGAGATGGAGTTCACTGACAAAATACATTCGAAAGACCTATTAAAAGAAAGTTAGATTAACTATAAGGCTACTAAGTAAACCAAGGCTCGATGGTGTCATCTTCTGGAAAAGTGTCCTTTTGAAACTGGTACTCTAATTCCACTTTGTCTTCATCCGTGCTTCATGCCAGGAGCAAAAGGAATATGTACCATAAATTGTGTCACTCAACAAAAAAGTCATAGCCTTTAAATTCTCATTTTAATGTTGGGAACGTAGTGATGTATAATTATGCATGAACAATATACATGAAGGAGTTAACACGTAAGTGCGGAAATAAAGTAGTAACTGTTGAGTTCAATTCTGTAAATCCTATCATATTATCAAATTATTGGATTCAATTTATCTCCTTAACCATGACCATGTTGTGTATATCTCATCAAGGATTCTAATTATGACCACTCATATCTTTCATTCTCCAATCTCAATTCAATATTCTCACTGATAACGACAACATGTTCCTATTCATCTTGTTCCCGATCAATATGTTCAGCCTAAACATTATGTACTCCCTTATCATGCCAACACAAAAGTACACATAAAACACTTGACAACCCACTTGACAGAATAAAAGACATGCTAAGTTTAGATATAACCAGGCATGAGCATAACTTGGCTAAATGCATGACACGGCTAAATGCACAACCTGGGTCATACATAACTTAGGTCATCACACCTCTGGCTTAGTCAAAGTTTTAGCCCAATTCGCATCTAAATCCAATTCCAATGATATCCACATTTTAATTTTTCCACATGTTCTCATGTTAGGCATCCAACAGATGCCCAGCTTATCTTTCAATCCGTATCTACTCTCTCGAATTTATGTAAGTAATTCATACTTTTGTGGTGATCATGTGTTTTATTTTCATAGCATGGGCCTATATTGTTGTATCATAACAAGATAGCAAATATGTTCCTAGTGTTAAGGATCAATTCCCGAGACCCAGTGATGAACGCGTACAATTTATATAACAAAAAAAATATAAAACCCTACTAGGTGGAACTAGGGTTCATACCTTCG